>APFE031272451.1:23939-38373 GCA_000404065.3 Pinus taeda | reverse complement strand
CCAATGCAATGGGGACCATTGCTTCCTAGGGGGGGAGGAATGATCTAGGTGGATATGGTGGCCACCCGCCAATTCCACTTGGACCCCCATCATTGTTTCTTTTAGTTTTCCAGTTTCCTTAATTGTAGCACAATTTACTATTTTTAGCAGTTTTTCAAGTCCTAAACTTCCGGAGTTGTTTTGAGGCCCTAAATGACATTTTTTTTGGCAATCTCCCATTGACAATTTTTTGCCCAAAATAATTTTTAAAGTCATAGTCCTCAGAGAGATCTTTCCAACAGTGTATCATACACGTCAAACAGAGATAATACGACCAAGTCGCGACCCCGGGAAGTTGGCTGTCCAACTATCCCCAACGAAGCCCATAAACTCTTGGTGTTACATCTCCTCGGGTTAGGGTTTTGGTTGTTTAGGGTTTTCTCTTATTGTTCAATAATAAAAAGGCTCTTAAGCCTCATTGTAATGCAGTTCAGAGGCATGTAGCCACCACATCTCTTCTCAGAGATAAGCTACCATCGCCCGAGCTAGTCTTATTTCCATTCTATTTGTAAGCATATTTTAGTATTTGATATTAATGAAATGAAGTGTCATTTCTACTGCATCTTTGTATTTATGGTTATATCTGTAATTTGTTGCTTCCCTGTTTAAATCCGGATCATATTTATCATCGAGATTGTATGCCTTGGGTTTATAACTTAGGTGTCATTATTACAAATATTGTCTCAATATGATAATCATTGTCAACCAGGCTAAATGATGGTCAACTTTGGTGAACCATGGTCAACCACATTTTATAAAATCAAACATGGTCATCCATGGTCAATCATGGTCAACTATGGTCAAAGGTCGCATTATCACAAAGTTTGTGTTGATATGGAAATAAACCATGGTTAAGCATGGTCAACCATAGTCCAACATCGCATTGTAACAAGGATTGTCTCAATATGAAAATCAACCATGGTCAACCATTGTCAACGATGTTTATTTTAGTGTCTATAATATTTATCTTAGTGTTTATATGCTTTGGGTTTATAACATTTGTCCCTTCGGTTTAATATTATTCCCTTGGGTTAATAATCCCTTTGGCTTTTAGTATTAATCCTTTTGGTTTATTATTCTCTTAGGTTTATAATATTAATGCCTTGGGTTTATCATTCCCTTGGGTTTATAATACCAATCATGGTCAACCATGGTCGAATGTCACATTATGACAATGATTGCCTCATTATGAAAATCAACCGTGGTCAACCATAATGCAATCTTGCATTGCGACATATTGTCTCAATATGAAAATCAATTATGGTCAACCATGGTCCAACATCGCATTGTGACAAAGATTGTCTCAATATGGAAATCAACCATGCTCAGCCATGGTCAACCATGTTTATTTTAGGGTTTATAATATTTATCTTAGTGTTTATATACCTTGGTTTTATAATTATGTCACGTTGACAAAGATTGTCTCAATATGATAATCATCGTCAACCACAGTCAACCATGGTCAACCATGTTTTATAAAATCAAACATGGTCATCCATGATCAATCATGGTCAACCATGGTCGAACAATGCATTGTCACAAAGATTGTGTTGATATAAAAATCAACGATGGTTATGCATGATCAACCATGGTCGAACGTCGCATTGTGATATGGATTATCTCAACATGAAAATCAACCATGATCAACCATTGTCAACAATGTTTATTTTAGTATTTATAATATTTATCTTAAGCTTTATATACCTTGGGTTTATAATATTTCTCCATTAGGTTTAATATTATTGCCTTGGGTTCATAATCTCTTGGGGTTTTAATATTAATCCCTTAGGTTTATAAGATCAATCCCTTGGGCTTATTATTCCGTTGGGTTTATAATTTGAAATCATGGTCAACCATGGTCCAACATCACATTGTAACAAAGTTTGTATATTATTCCCTTGGGTTTATAATATCAATCCCTTGGGTGTATATTATTAATATGGTTTATAATATTAATCTTTGGGTTTAATATAAATCTATTTGGTTTATAATCATGGTCAACCTCGATCTAACATCATATTATGATAAAGATGTTTTCAATATGAAAATCAATCATGGTCCAACGTCGCATTGTGAGAAAATTTGTCTTAATATGAAAATCAATCATGATCAACCATAGTTGTTTTAGGGTTTATAATATTTATCATAGAATTTTTAAACCTTCAGTTTATAATGTTGATCTTTGTTTTAATATTATTTCCCTCTGTTTATAATTACCAAGGTCTTGAGCAATCGTCAACTATGCATATGGCTGGGTACCACCTACGTTAAAGGGAGCTGACACCGATTGCGGTCACATCAACTGTGCATATGGCGGGTACCACCTGCGTTAGAGGGAGCTGACACCGATTGCGGTCACATGAAGATTATGAAAGGGAGGCTTAATGAGGATTAGAGTAATAATTGTTCTTATTTTTAGTGCACAATGACCGTGACTGTCAAAATTGACGTATAAAATCAATATAAGTAGTTAAAATTTTGAGCTTAATGTTATATTTTATGTTTAATTTTAGTGTATAGCACGTGATTCTAAATAATTGTGAAGCTTAGCTTGATGTATAAGTTTGTTGTGAAAATCAAGTATAAGTTGATATACTTTGGACCTAAAGGCATAAAAATGTTAAAGCTTATTTTAGAAGGGCAATAAAATGTATTTAGGTTCCTTTGAATTATTGTGTAAATTTAATTTAAACTATGTTTTTAGTCTATGTCTGGGGAATTTAGGAATGCGAAATTAAATGTAATTTCCAATTAATTCGAAATATTGATTTAAGTGTAAATTTAATTGAAACTAGGTTTTTATTCTAGGTTTTTATTCTGTGTTTGGGGAATTTAGGAATGCGAAGTTAAATGTAATTTCCAATTAATTCGAAATATTGGTTTAAGTGTAAATTTAATTTAAAGTATGTTTTTATCTTATGTTTGGGGAATTTAGGAATGCGAAGTTAAATGTAATTTCCTATTAATTCGAAATATTATTTAGAAATAATTTTTAGAAGTTGAGAGTTTCTTGAAATTTTAATGGGAAGGAATTTAAGATTTAAAATGAAATTTTTATATACAAAGTTTTAATTAAATTTTTATTTTTATATTAATAAAATTAATTTCCATGATTATTTAATTTAAATTTTATATTTTTTTATTAATTAAAATTGTTATTAATATTATTATTAATTTTTACAAATAAATGATTTTTAATGAATATTAATTAATTTTAATAAATTTTTTAATAAATTAATAAAATTGAATATGTTCAATTATTGTTGAATTCATTTAAACATTTTTAATTGTGTTTAAATATGCTCAATCCATACCAAGCATCGTCTACTATAATCAATCATGTTCAACGATAATTTTCTATAGTCAGGCATACTCCACCATCATCAATCATGGTCATAATGGTTAATCAATGTCTCTACGGTGAACCGTGATCAACGATGGCCAATCATGCTTGAATATGGTAGACCATGGTCTATGTCTTTATGGTCAATTACAGTCAACCATAGTCAACCACGATAAACTATGGTCAACGATGGTCACTCATAATTAACTGTGGTTGAATTTCATCAACCATGATCAACCTTGATTAAAATCTTCTTCATCATGATCAAAGATGATGGTCAACCATGGTCAGCCATTGTCAATCATGGTCAACCATGGTCGAACATCACATTGTCTCGATGTGGAAATCAACCATGGTCCAATATCGCATTGTGACAAAGATTGCCTCGATATGAAAATCAATCATGATCAAGGATGGTCAACCATGGTCCAAAATCACATTGTGATAAGGTTTGTCTTAATATGCAATTCAACGATGGTCAACCATGTTTATTTCAGGGTTTATAATATTTATTTTATGGTTTATATACCTTGGGTTTATAATTTTCATCCCTTTGGTTTATAATATCAATGCCTTGGGTTTATTAATCTAAGGATTCATATTACTAGGGTTTAATATTATTCATTTAGGATTAAAGTCCCTTGGGATTTTAGTATTTATCCCTAGGGTTTCTTATTCCCTTGGGTTTATAATATTAGTCATTGTCAACCATGGTCACCATGGTCAATGATGGTCAACTACATTTATTTTATTTTAGGGTTTATAATATTTATCTTAGGGTTTATATACCTTAGTCCTTTAATATTAAACCCTAGGGTTTAATATTCCCTTTGGTTTATAATATTGATCATGATGAACCATGGCCCAACATCACATTATTACAAATATTGTCTCAATATGAGATCAGTCATGGTCAACCATGATCCAATCTCGCATTGTGATAAAGATTTTGTCACTTTGAAAATCAGTCATGGTCAACCATGGTCCAATGTCACATTGTGACAAGCATTGCCTCAATATGAAAATCAACCACAGTCAACCATGTTTATTTTAGTGTTTATAATCAATAATTGTCTTAAACATGGTCAAGCATAGTCAACCATGGTCCAATGTCACATTGTTAAAAGGATTGTCTCAATATGAAAATCCGCCATGCTCAACCATGTTTATTTTAGTGTTTATTATATTTAACTTAGGGTTTAGATACCTTGGTTTTATAATATTAGTCCCTTGGGTTTAATATTATTCAGCCATGCTCAACTGTGGTTAATAATGTTTTATAAAATCACTCATGGTCAACCATGGTCCAATGTTGCATTGTGACAAAGATTGTAGCAATATGTAGATCAATCATTTCTTTAACCATGCTCCAACATCGCATTATGACAAAGATTATCTCAATATGATAATCATCGTCAACCATGGTCAACCATGGTCAATCATGTTCAACCATGGTCAACTATGGTTAAATGTCACATTGTCACAATTGTGTTCGTATGAAAATCCACCATGGTTAAGCATGGTCAACCATGGTCCAACGTTGCATTGTGACAATTATTGTCTGAATATAAAAATCAACCATGTTTATCTTAGTGTTTACAATATTTATCTTAGCGTTTATATACCTTCAGAAACTGCGTAGAGGTGTCCTCCTAGGACCCCCATCATGCAACAATGTCATGTGCCTCAAAACAACGCATTATTGTCCAATTTTTCCTGTCGCTCTTGCATGCAAAAACTGCGCAGATGAGCCTACGAGGGCCTCATCCCGACAGCAGCCACTTCCCGTTTAAACTACGTTGGTCCATTTCCCAGTGACTACAAGAAAAGGTGACATGCTGAGATCACTCCCAAGGAGTCAAGGAGAAGGACAAAGAGACCAAGTAATGGAAAAATATCAGGACCACATGTAAACTCCGTCAGATGCATGATCATCTTATGGTAAGTAAATAACATCTTTCAAAGTGCACCTCTTAGTGAGTTTGCAGGACAACTTGTCATTGTCATATCATCCCGTCCTCAGTAACATGCATGTGCGCAAACACAAAAATCCATTTCATGTGTTTCCTCTACATGTCTTTCTTTCTTTTCGCTTGTTTGGCCAACTATCGTCTTCAACACGTTGATTGTTATGTCATGCTTGCGACCTCGTTCTGGTGATGTTGAAGGTTTGGGTATGAGTTGTGTTTGCTATGTAAACATCTAGTGCACTCACACACTATGTTGTAAGAATTGTCATGCAAGTGTCATCATGGTTGTCTAAAGGTCTATCCAAAGTGTCGCCCTTGTCGCTTTCATCATTAGACAGTCCCATAGTCAGTCACACTAAGTGTATGATGTCTTGTTGGTTCGAGATGTCTTGTCACAAAGTCATGTTGAATGTGTGTTCGCAAGGTCATGTTGAGTGTGTGCTCACACACTTAACCATTTAGCCGAATATTTGTCGACCGGACCACCTTCCATCACCCGGAACTCCGCTGATTTGCACTACACAGTCTCAGCCCTCAGTGACCAAGTACTAATACCTAGAATTGTGCAGAGCTTGAGGCTACCTCCCAGATAGTCTGCACTGCACAATCCTAGAATTGACCTTGTTGACTGTCACCCAGAACAACATAGAAGTTTCCCAAGAAACCATCTCAATCTGCATTGCCCACAAGCCAATCTACAAAGCCTCTCACTGGTCAACCTCGAGCTTCACCCCTCCAAAAAATTGTGCAGAATTTGGAAGCATGCCCGCCTCCGCTGACTAAAGAAATTTCACAAACATGAGGGGCAGGAACCCGCTGCTTGTCACTGCACTGTCCCTGAAAATTGTGCAGTTCTATCATCTAGCCCCCATGCTAGTCGGCCTACTTCTCCTCCTGAAGATTGTGCAGTTTTCTTGGACTGTCCTTGAGCTTCCTGACACCCCGCTTAGCTCGGAAATCACGTAGACATGTCATGCATGTCTTCCTCCTAGTTCTATGCAGTTTTGGCTAGCAAGCTCCTGCATCATGCTCCCAGCCTCCCCTGAGAATATGCACATTTTTCACTGCGAGTGTCCTCCCTGCTGCATGCACTGCCTCCTTGAAAAAATTGCGCAGTTCTGCCTCCCAGCTGAGCCATATCCCGCAAAATGCCACTGCTGTTCCACACTACTCATTACAACCTCCCAGTGACCTCTGAGCAATTTTCCTTGAAAGTTCCCCATAGCCCACATCTCGGCCTCACATGTGCTCTGCATTGTTTCGGAGCCTTGTCCTCTCTCCTGGTCACCTGCACCCAAAAAAAAATGATGATGCATCATGGTAGACTATGAGATTTATGGATTTGATCTCGTCTCGTCATGAGTGATTGTAGATACAGGTACACAGATGAGACATGGTGCTACGATGAACATAATGAATAAGGAGCACATGCGAGGAGACTTGTTTGCGAACGGACGAACAAACGAAGTGTACCAAGTAGCAAGCGAAGGAGTCACATGTACATGCATGAACTATCAAGCGAGAACCAAGACCATTGAAGAGTCTGCACACTTTTCCATGCAGAGATGAAACTATGATTCACCATGGGCACACTCATCACTCAGTAGCACAACAACTCAACATGAACATCATAGCCAGCATGTGCATACCAGCAGTGTCATGTCGAGTTGTGTCATGAGTTGCCTTATCCACATCAATACTTTGGGTCATAATTGTGTAATCAATGTAATGTAACATGGAAGTCTAAGAGACCCATGGATGAAGTCAAAGAGTCATGTAAGTCGAACAACCATGACGGAAGTTGAATAGTCACAAGGGTCAGTTTCACCCTTGGCTATATATACCGCTCATTTGTACATGCAAATGACTTTTCACCTTGACTCTTGACACATAGCCTTCAGAGTCTGTAGTCTTTTCTTTGAGGAGCGAGCAATCGCTCCAACACCCCACTATCGGGATTAGTGATGTAATGGTGTACGGATGTGTCTTGGAACTTTAATTCAGAAGCCTAGGGCCAACACGTTTTCACACATGTATTGTATTCATTTGTAATATTATTCTTTGGATGCTTGTAATACATGTTTCTTTAACCTATATTAAGATGGTTGAACTATTTCGGTTGTTCTAGTACATATTCTTTTGGAAATGTGTTGTATCAGTTGTTAACGTTGTCTCGCCCGTGTGGACTATTCCGCTGGGCACTTGATAGGTTCATTCTTGTAAACTTGTTATAACGACTGTCACACTCGTGTGTACTATTCTGCTCGATGTTCTACGTGTTATCTGTTCACTTTGTGTTTGTGACTTCTGCATCCGTGTGGACTACTCCGCTAGAAGATGTGCATGTTATGTTGTGTTGTGTGTCTCTAATAGAGTTGGGACTATTCCCTTTCGACTTGAGACTCACTCTCACCCTCTCCCTCTGGAGTGAAAGAACCTTGACAAAAGCGACACTAAGCACTCACCCGGCACGTGAACCTCATTGTTCGAAGACAAAGTAAACCACTCTCATGTGCTGACAAGCAACAACTATGGCAAAGCTTTAAGATAATGGCAACTGAGCCATCATACCGGATGGGACTCCTGCACCAAATGGTGTGAGGTCTAGTTGGGACTTCACACTGGGGAGATCCCCTTAATGTTGGCGAGTCGAGCATTATCAACACATCATTAGATATTATTTTCATGTAAACAAATACATACTTCTTCTTCAAAATGAAGTCAATATAACGTCATTTCTCTATATTTCTAGATGTAAGTTTCTCTTGTTTAATTTTCAAGAAATTACCATAGATAACCATCATTTATGCATAAAAACCAAACAACAATAACAAGGTTAAATTAACCTTTTATGCAACTAAATCAAGAAATTAACACAATTCATCTAGTTAGGCAATCTTTTCAAGTGACAATTATTTTCAAGAAAATTAACATAATAACTTTCTTTATATACACAAAAACATATTTTCTATATCACAATAACTACCACTTGTGTATGCAAGCATGTGTTTTTCTTTTAACACAATCACCCTTACTTCAATGAACATGATTTTTTCAAGAAACAAGCATGCGTTCTTATTCTTGTATGGACAAGATTCATATACATCTTTAAAAAAAAACTTTATTTTCGTCTATTCATGCACAAAATTCCTATACAATCTTTATGCACTTAAATCCTTGCAGCTTTTAAATAAACAACATGGATAATATATACATCCATATTCATGAAAACCCTTCCAAGAAAACTAATCTAATTAACTTTTCTCTTTTCTTTTTCACCACCCATGAAAATATTTCACAAATTACCATCTTTCATATATATTCATTTTCAAGAAAATAACTTGGATTTCTTATCCTTTCATACGCCAGATTTGTACAAAACCCATTTTTAGAAAAAGCGTATGTATCCTAACTTTTCTTACATAAGATATATATATATATATGTTTAACATAATAACAATTTTTATCTACATGCAATAATATATATATATTTTTTACTACGAAAACTAACAAGAGTTCTCTGTATGCATATAATTTCAGAATATGTATATGCAATATTATATATATATTTTAAAAGAAAAGCAGAGTTACTTTCTCTTCTTTTAATCTAAAAAATTTGTATGCAAATTCTATTCTCATAAATAATGATAAAAGTACTTATCTCTTGAGAATAGTATCTATAAAATCGGTGTTGCTAAACAACAAGGCCAAGCATGGAGCCACCTTCAGGACATCTACTTTCTTGCAGAGAATGTCCGAGGGTGAAAATCCATGGGTGGTTTACAACACACATATGTTGGACGTTTCATCATAAGCCCAATAGAATCTTCGTGCTCAAACTCGTCAAAATACTTGTGATAGTTTAGATATTATTGTACTGTATTCGTTTTAGAAAATAAATGTTTGTGTGCCATCATAATTGGGTAAACTCTTTTTCATTTCCTGAAAATAGATGCTTTGGAAAATAGAGAATGAAAAGTGTTACCTCGAACCCTTTACTTATAATTGATTCTTGATGCTACGACTCACTGAAATAAAACTATTTGTATTCTGTTAAAACCTTGTAACCTTCTTCTTATTCTTTGATCTTTGACGTATGTATAACTATAAACACACTTATTAGTAGTTATAATTCATACAAAAACCCTAACAACTTCTTAATTTGTTAAATATGGTAAATAATTACAATATTTAAAAACATAATCATAAATTTCAATGTATTAATCACCGCAATACTTCACCTTATTAAATTATGAATATCAAACGTAAGTTCCTAGGCTAGGGATATTACATACTCCCCCCTAAAGAGAACACCGTCCTCGGTGTTCATCTCTCGCTAAGACTTTATCTTTTATCATGATATATTAATCTAAATAACCAAAAAGGGGATCCTTCCCCTTTAAAATGAAGGATTTAATTTTCTAAGAAATACTAATAAGTAAAACCAATAACATTTAATCAATAATCATAAGCATTTATAGTTGCAAAAATATGCAATTTCTGTTGGCATTATGACACAGGTTTGGCACTATGACACAGGTGTTGTCCTTGATGGCAACTCACTCAGATGGCAGATCACAGTCCAGGCTCTCAGAATGAAAGAAAAAGAGATATACGCAGGTTTCTCTTAACCAGATCGCGTATACACGCGGAATTGTCGATCAAAAGTCGCGTATGCGTATGCACGCACTTTCATGCACAGAAAAGCGTGTACATATGGGAAAACTTATTTTAGTCCTTGGTATTTGGACCTATGGTTTTGGACCATGGTATCTTATCCAAAGTATTCAACCTAGGTATTGTGCCTCAAGTATTGGTTCTAAGTGGTTTTGGACCATGGTATTGTGTAAGGCCTAAGACTATAAAAGGGGAAGGAGATCGTTAGGCAAAGGACTCAAGCATTGGATATCTTATGAAGAGCAAGATCTAGATTACTGGTCATTGGGTTATGGTGCATAGCTGGATCTGAACCAAGGAGGAACCTGAGCGCTAGAGAAGGATAAGTTCTATTGAAGGGTCAAGATCTTAAGGATTGAAGAGAAGTATCTTTGTGTGATTTTGATCTGTTATATTTGGCGCATGACTTGATCTATAAATCTGATAATGTGGGTATAACTGATATCTAAATAATTGAAAAGGGTATCTTATCTTTTATAGATTTGTATGCAAGTTCGGCATAGCAAAGGCGCGTTTACACACAGGTTCATTAATTCAAAATAGCGTATACGCAGGTTTGCCTTAATAAATAAGCGTATGCACACAGGTTCTACATATTGAAGTAGTGTACGTCTGATAAAATATGTTTTAGCTACTTCTGTATATTGCTGCAGTGTTCTGGGTTTAGGATTGGTGTCTGGTTACTGTTACTGTTTTTTGGTTACAACATTTAGAGAAGTCATTGTTTGAATCAGTTTTTGGTTGGTGCAAAGGAGATTGGTAGATGCATATATATTTGACGTTTGATTGATGTTATTCATGGATCCAGTCTGAAAATTTATGAAACGTGGTCGCTGGAAGAAAAGAGAAGGTTGTAGCCTTCTGTAGGTAGAAGCTTGCATACTGGTATAAGACTGCACTAGTACAAAAATATTGTAAAAATGAGTTTCTTATTAAAAGAAGATAGAGACAAATTGCAGCAGGTGGTTTTCACCCACATTGGGTTTCCACCTTATATTTTGTGTTCATGTGTGATGATCTGTTCTGTTTTACTACACCTGTTTACTGTTCTTATGGTTTATAAAGTTATGATGCATTGCTTAAAGATCAACATGTAATGGATTAACTGAATCATAAGTTTACTGGATATACGCAAGTTGCTTTAGACACAGTTGTGTATATATGCAGGTTCCCATAATTGAAGTAGCGTATATATATCTGAGTATGAAAATGAAAAGTGTTTGATTTGATAATACTGATTCACCCCACCTCTCAGTATTATTTCCAACAATTGGTTTCAGAGCAGGTCCTTCTAGAGAAGCTTGATCGTTTGAAGGAAGATCTATCATCTTGAGCAACTATGAAAGGGAAGCATCCATCAGGCCACCAATCTTTGATGGATGCAACTTCGTCTATTGGAAGGTAAGAACCACAACGTATCTTCAATCTCTTGGTGCAGAAGTTTGGGATATCGTGGAAGGAGGATACACATTCCCATCAACAACTCCTACAAATGCAGCTGGTAAAAAGCAATATGAAACAAATGCAAAGGTTGTCAATACTCTATTGGGGAGTCTATCTCAAACAGAATTCATCAAGGTTATGCAGCTCAAAACAACCAAGGAAATATGGGACAAGATCATCCTAAGCTATAAAGGAGACGATAAGGTAAAACGTGCAAAACTACAATCTTTCGGAATTCAATATGAAACCCTTAGAATGCACAATGATGAAAGTGTGACTAATTATTTCTTACGAATAGATGAGATTGCTAATCGCATGAAAAATTTGGGTGAAGAAATAAAAGAAGTTACTTTAGTTGAAAAGGTTCTACGATACTTGTCTTCTATGTTTGAATCAAAAGTTTATGCCATAGAAGAAAAGCAAAATCTTCAGAGTATTATGATGTCACAGCTGCATGGAATCCTAACTGCTTTCGAAATGAGAAAAGGGGGACCATCAGACATGAGAGAAGTCGCATTCAAAGGAGAATACCGTGAGTTAGGGCATACGTCAAAAGGAGAGGAAGAATCAAATTTCATCAAGAACCTTCAACAGGGTTCTGGAAGATTCAGAGGTAAGCTACCTTTCAAATGCTTTGCTTATGGGGGAGTCGGTCACTATGCATCCAAATGTCTTCATAAAGATAAGCTTGATAAAGGTAAGGAACTAGTTAAATGGAACAAAAAACAAAATGTAAGTAGGAAGAGCTATTATAGACATGAAGACAATGATGGAATTTCAAATAGTGATGAAGATGAACATGGTAATGATTATAGACTTTTGATGGATTTTGAAGATGATGATTTCTTAGATGCTATAGATGAAGATGATCTCTATGAAGAAATTTCTAAACTTAAAATCTGTTTAGAAGAAAAGAGTATGATCATAGATACTTTGACATTCTAACTTGCTGAAAGAGAAAAACATAATGAAAAGTTAGAATGTGGAATTGTGGGACGTAGAAAAGATAGAGTAAACAAAATCTTTGTTGGGTTGTGTTATATTCTTTCCACGACTAACCTACGTAGTGAACTGGGGGGTTAGAGGGGGGGCGGAGCCCCCCCTTTGTTGCGTTGATTGCGCAGTGGGGGGGTGGAAACCCCGCCTGTCTGGGGGGTTTGAGGGGGGCGGGTAGCCCCCCTCTACGGGGTCCAGGGCAGCGCCCCGAGAAAAATTTTTTTGGACCCTATATTAGGTTGGGTGAACCTACCTATGTTTTTTCGGTCCACAGTTTTGGACTCGATGGTTTTCGGTCCATGGTATTGGATGCTTCGGCATGTATAAATATGTATTGTAACATTGAAAGGAATATAATGAAAAATCAAGCTGGTAGTCTCGGTTTTGAGATCCAGTGGGAAATCTCTGTGTATATGTGTTTTATGGGTTATGCTCTTGCATTTTTATTTTCTTGTGATTTAGAATTCGTATGCAGGTAATTTCTGTACGGGGTTAAAACCTACATTTGGTATCAGAGCTGTTTTGGCTTCAAGGGGACGCCTTTGTTGCTGAGGGTTTCGCTCGGGCCTGTGGTAGACCCTGTTCAGTGGGAGATCTACGAGATCGATTCTGGTGGTGAAAGAAGATGGCGAGCAGAGGAAAGATAGAGATTGAGAAGTTCAATGGTCAGAGTTTTGAGTTGTGGAAACTCAAGATGGAGGATCTGTTGGTGGATAAAGATCAGCGGATCGCGGTAGATCCGGGTACTAAACCAACGGGAGTGACCGATGAAGAATGGAAGAAGTTGGATCGGAAGGCAAAGAGCACAATACGATTGTGTGTCTCAGATTCAGTATTGTTGAATGTATCCAGGGAAGCTACGGCGAAGGCTTTGTGGGACAAGTTAGGGACTTTGTACCAATCTAAGTCTCTGGTGAATAAATTGTTCCTGCGGAAAAAGCTGTATAACCTGAGGGTGAAAGATGGAGACTCGGTGACAGAGCATCTGAATGCATTTAATACTGTGGTAAGTCAGTTATTATCTGTTGATATTAAAATTTTAGATGAAGATAAGTGCATCAGTTTGTTGTGTTCTCTACCAGACTCGTGGGATAGTCTCGTTATTGCAATAGGTAGCAATGCAAGTGCTTTGCAGTTTGATCAAATAGTCTCAGCCTTGCTGACGGAGGAGATGAGACAAAAAAATATGGAAAACTAGAATGGTGATTCCTTGTCTGTACGAGGACGGTCCCAGAACAGAAACAAAAATAAGTCATCGAGTGGGAGATCTAAATCTAGAGGGAGATCTAAATCTCCAGGAAAACCTACAAAGGTGGTGTACTAGAAATGCGGAAAGGAAGGGCATCAGAAGGGATTGTAAATCTAAAGCTCTTGATAAAGGAAAGGGATCTGATGATGCTCCTTCTGCAGAGGTGAAAACCAACTCAGATGAAGGTGGGGATGTGTACTTGGCTTCTTCAAGTACACATGTAGATCATGAGGCATGGTTGATTGACTCAGGTGCATCCTTTCACTTCACTCCCCATAGAGAGTGGTTCTGCGAGTATGAGAAATATGATGGTGCTGATGTCTTCTTAGGAGATGATAGGAAGGCTAGAATCATTGGTCGCGGAAAAGTAAAGTTGAAGTTGCAAGGTGGAAGGGTTAGAACCCTTCCGGGTGTTCTGCATATTCCTGCACTGGCCAAAAATCTGATTTCTTTAAGCAAGTTGGATGATGCAAGTGTAAAGATAGTGTTCAAGAAGGATACCTGCAAGATGGTTCGAGGAGCACTGGTATTGATGTGGGGAGTTCGGATTGGAACTCTGTACAAGCTGCAAGGTAGCACTGTTGTTGATGGGTGCAATAGTTCTATGGTTCCTGAGAATGGAGCAGAAAATCTAGTGGTCTCTAGAGAGAAGACCATGTTGTGGCATCAAAGGATTGGACATATTGGAGAGAAGGGCCTTCGAATACTTCATGGTAA
>APFE031272451.1:0-18692 GCA_000404065.3 Pinus taeda | reverse complement strand
GGGCCGCCCCCACATCCCCTACCGCCCCCACGTGCCCTGACACCCTACCCGCTCGCCCGACCTCCTCGCCCACCTCGCGACACCACGGTGGCCCAACCACGACTATTGGGTGATTGAGTTTAGTCGAGCCCACCATGCTCACAATGAATGTAATTGTTATTTTGGCTCAGAAAAATTATTAATTTAAAAAAAAAGAAATCTTCTTCATTAAACTAATTTAATATGAAAAATTTCAAGGAAAAAAATTTAACTTACCTTTCAATTGTGAGAATTCTTCATTGAATATGTTGTTGATAGCAATGTAGTTGCTCCACAAATTCAGGAGTCTTTCAATAAACTTCACAAAACCTGGATGTGATGTGAGTAATAGTGATAATGAAATTTAAAATATAAGTGAAATTACGGAGATGTTTTACTGTACGGTTAATGTGGGATAATTTTTTTTTAAATATTATAAAGCGAATATTGTAGAATTGTTTAGAACAGGTTGAATGTGGGATTAATTTGTTTTAGAATATATTATTGAAAAAAAAATCAATTGTTTAGTAAATATTATATACTTTAACTATTAAAATAATTAATGTAGAAGTTGTAGTTTACAATTTTAATTTTAATGATTTATTTCATAAAAAAGGTTGAGTTTACATTTTTCAATAAACTGTAGAATAAAATAATGAAGGTAAATAAATCTTAGAAACTTTTTGGAGGGAAATATTTTCACAAAAATTTTTGGAGGGAAATATTTTCACGAAACTTTTTGGAGGGAAAATTTCTTTCTTTAAGCTATATAATATCTTTAGGAGACTCTCCATTTGTATCATTCAACATTTTCTATTTGAAAGGGATGGATTGTTCTGATAGTGAAGTTTCGATTTATACACTATCAACATCTTCATCGTGTAACTACTCTATTCATATTGATGAATATAGCGGGAATTATTCCACTATGAATAGAAAGTCAATTCTTCCACTTAGTCTTGATTCTAAGGACTATGAGAGTAGCACTAATGAAAGAGGGGATAAATAATTTCAAATAAATAAAAAGTCACAAATTCCACTTAGTCCTATTTCTAAGGACTATGAAAGTAGCAGTGGTGATGAGCTTGATGACAAATTTCAAAATAATAGATTGTCACGGCGTCCACTTAGTCCTAATTCTAAGGACTATGAGAGCAACAGTGATGAAGAGCATGATGGTGAACTTAAAAATAATGGACTGTCATGGTGTC
Source organism: Pinus taeda (assembly GCA_000404065.3). Classification (NCBI taxonomy): domain Eukaryota; kingdom Viridiplantae; phylum Streptophyta; class Pinopsida; order Pinales; family Pinaceae; genus Pinus; species Pinus taeda. The sequence continues at coordinate 17,463 of APFE031272451.1, read as the reverse complement.
CACTTAGTCCTAATTCTAAGGACTATGATAGCAGCAGTTTTGAAGAGCATGATGGCGAATTTGAAAAGAATGGAGTGTCACGATATTTGCTTATTCCTAATTCTAATGACTATGAAAGTAGCAATGATGAAGAGTGTGATGACAAATTTCAAAAGAATGTAGTGTCAAAGTGTCTACTTAGTCCTAATTCTAAGTACTATGAGAGAAGTAGTGATGAAGATCATGATTATGAATTTGAAAAGTATGGAGTGTCACGGTGTCTAGTTAGTCCTAACTCTAAGGACTATGAGAGCAGTAGTGATGAAGAGCGGGATGATGAAGTTCAAAAGATTGGAGTGTCATGGTGTCCACTTAGTCCTAATTCTAAGGACTATGAGAGAAATAGTCATGAAGAGCGTGATGATGAATTTCAAAAGAATGGAGTGTCAAAGTGTGCTCTTAGTCCTAATTCTAAGGACTATGAGAGCAGCAGTGATGAAGGACAAGATGATGCTCTTAGTCCTAATTCTAGTGACTATAAAGGTAGTAGTGTCAAAGGAAAGGATGTAGCATCTTCAATAAGAAAAGAGTCACATTTTCGACGTAGTCCTAACTCTATGGACTATGAGAGTAGCACTGACAATGCACATGAGGAAGAATATCCATTAAACATCAAGTCAAATTTTCCATTGAGTCTGAATTCTAAGGACTATGACAGTAGCACTGAAGAAGGGGAATATGAAGAATATCCTCTAAGTCAATATTTGAAACATAGAGCTGATCATAGTGTGGATAACGTTCCTCTTAATGATGATGAAAATCCTTATACAAATGATGATCCAATGATGGATATGTTGTCGAGAAATATTGTATCAAGGAGTAGGAGCAGACCTTTTCATATCAATGCAATATGTTCTAGTTATACAAGGGGTAGAGCAGAATATCTAACGAGAAGAAGTTCTATCAGTGCTCTCATTTCAAGTGAATGTTGCCAAAAATATTGCCTGAAACATATGGATTTCAAATTTGCATTAGAAATCAGGAAGAGATATTTGTTAATGAATAAAAGCATGCAAAATTCATATTTAGTTGGGTGCATGCAATCTACATTGTCAGGTTATGATTATCATATTAAGACTTTATTTATCAGTAGAAAAGCTTTCAAAATGTTTCATTTGATTGGGAATTTTCATCCCTCGAGAATTCAAGAAAATTTGGAAAAGGATCCCACATTTTATTCAGAAGTATGCCATAAAAGATAGTTTGGGCTATTATCAAATACTGCAATGTCATGGATGAAAGATTTCTTTTCAAAGCATGGAGAGTTTATGCCAAATAGAGAGACAATGCATATTCCTAATAATTTTTCAAGACGAGAAATCTACAACTTATACAAAGAATATGCAAAAGCTGCTGAGGGACATGGCCAGTTTATTACATATCAATATTTTGTGAATGTATGGAAGAAAGAATTCAACAATGTCTATATTCCTAAGAAAAAAAGGATGGGGATTTGCAGTACATGTGCTTCTCTTAAATAAAAAGGGACAAATGTGAAGGGTCAGAAAGAGTTAAGCATTCATAACGTTACCTTTTAAAATGGTATAGTCATGAACTATGAAAACATATTTCTTAATGAATTTGTTTTATGTTGTGTTGATTTAATTGTCAAAGAACTTCAAGAGCATCATGAGCAACAAAAAAACGAAAGGAAGAAGTTGTACAAGCATCAAAAGAAGTGTTATGATAATCCAAATAAATATTTAGGTTTGATAATTGATGGTATGGACTAGAAGAAAACACTTTTACCACATTTTGTTCGCGCACCCAAAACATTGCAAGAGGAAAATTTTATTCAGTTTCACTTGGTCGGTTCTACGGTCTTCAATGGGAAAATGTTGCCAAGGGTGTACTTTACAGCTCCAAATATTCATAATGATGAAAATATGACCATAACCATAATTCATGACGTCATTTCTCATTGGTGTGGTAATCTTCCTAAAGTTCTGTATCTAAAATTGGACAACACTTGCCTTGAAAACAAAAATCAGGTTGTTTTTGGATATCTAAACATGCTTGTTGAATTGAGAATTTTTCAAAAGGTAAAGGTTGGTTTCCTTCTTGTTGGGCACACTCATGACCATATTGATTAGATTTTCAATCATTTTTTAGTCATATTGAGGAGGAAGCAAGTTGGGAGCTTTCCATCACTAATTGAATGTCTTAAGAAATCATACATGCCAGAGCCTACTTTTGATGTGTTGGAAGAAACTATTGACATGCAAAGGTTTATTCTCGGACCATATGGTGAGGGGAAATGCATTGAACAACTTAATGACATTAGCTTCGAACATCAATTTCGTATCAAAAAAATTGATGGGAAAACACTAATATGGGGCAACAAGTATTCAACTACTGCAGAATTGGCACCATCATCAGGTTTGCAATTTTTGAAGTTCATTCCAGATCATCAAATATTTGCATCAAAAATATTGTTATTACAATCAGTTGGTGAAGTTTAGAATGCACGCAGACAAAATAGAGATATAAATTATTCTGATTGCCTGGACGAAATTAAAAAATGTATTAGATATACATATGAGTACTTTGACATTGTTGATTCAGTTTGGTGGGAGTCATTTTTCAATAATCAAAGTGATATCATTTCAGAAACAACAAATGAAGATATACCTTTGAAAAATCCATTTATTTGGCCACAAAATGTGTCAAATGAACATGAGGAAATAAACATTGTTGAACAACAACAATCTCAAGGTATTATTAATTCTTCATAGGTAGAGGAAAGAGAGGAGTATATTGGTTCTAGAAGATCTCATGCACAACGTGAAGCCATGGAAGACCTTTACAAGGGTTCAGTGTAGGATATTAAGGAGGGTTGCATGATTGCAGTGCTAGCAGATTGAGATCCCAACGGCTATCCATTCTAGGTTGCTAAAGTTATAAAGGCCTTTACAGACAATGAGGATGTTACAGGTGTTGTACATTGGTATGCCACAAATACACACCCATTCAATGGTGTGTATAAGCTATAGATGGTAGTTGACAAAACAAATGGCGGAAAGAGAAAAATAATAGGTACAAATATAAATCGTTGCCACATAGACATATTAAAATTGGAGTATGTTGACATACTTGTTTATGACTTCAATTTAACAAAGAGAGGAACTCTTCGGTTCAAGACAATAGAGATTCTGAAAAGGTTGTTACTAGAAGGAATAGTGTTGAGATGGGAGTCTGCTGAAACCAGTCGTAGATCTAGAAGAATTTTGAAACCTGAAATGTTAGGCATGCATGTGGACTTAGATGGGGCACTAGTTGATGAAAGAGAAGAATATGGAACATCTTCGTCAGCATCCAATCACTCATCTGAAGAATGTGAATTCTGATGGTGTGCAAGAAAATATGAGTGATTTTGAATAATTGTTTAAGACAATTTATATAATTGATGTATGCATTGTATCTTGAAATAAAATTAATGATTTCAATATGGTGTTAAATGAAAAGTTATGAGACATTTTTATGTTGTTGGATTATATGTCTTAATTATGATAATTTTTATTGTTTAAAATATCTACAATGCAATATTAAACTAGAGATATAATGTATGTTTTATTCAGTATACAAATAATGACTTTTGAATTCATTTAGTGATGTAATTTGTTCATAATGTCATGGTTTTTAAATTTTATAGTCGAAAAAATTTCAATTTCTTTTGTATCTAGCATGTTATGGTTGAAAACATGTTTAATTTATACTTAGGAAAGAAAAATGATATTCTACCAAAAACATTAATGTGTATTTTTCCTCATAAACAACTTTGTTTGTCACATAAAAATTTGGTTTTACTAGCATTTTTTAAAAAGTTTGAAAATTGACCCTAAAAAAAAAGCATTGTTCTAGTATCATCACTTTCGTTTTCAAGTTATATTTTGCACGAAAATTTCATAGTAAATTTTGTAGTCACTGCCATTTTTAAAACATGTTCAAAATTGACCCCTAAAAAATAAAATCATCGTTCCTGTATACACACTTTTCATTTTTAACACTGTTTTTGATTTTTTTACAGGGTTTTTTCGCCAAAGTTCCCATTTTGAGTTTATAGTTCTCGTTTCAAAGTTTACATAGTTACTCCAAAAAACTACTACAGAAGCTTAAAGTCTATCATATAGCCTCGTTTTCTTCTATAAGTTTTCACTATGTTTCAATTCATTATATTTATTTTGCATATGCTTAAATTTTACAAATATATCAGGTGAAAATAAATATTTTACAATTATTCTTAAAATGCCTTCTGAATCTATTATCATAAATAGATTGAGATATTGGACTGTTTTTCTGAAATTCTCCCTCTGAATCATAAAATTGTCAATATCTTATGTAATTTTAAGCATAGTTTGTTTAAATTTTGAACATTGGATGAAGTTTTTCCCACTTATGATAATTTAACTTTCTATCTAAAATATAAATTAATCATATCTCCTTACTATTCTTTCTACACACCTTATAAATTCAAATCACTGTGTGAAGTTAAGTAGCAACCCTTTGGTTATCTATTAGTATCATCTAAAAGAGTTAATACATCATTCTTACAGTTTGTCCTATGTATTGGTCCTCCATAAAAACCAAAACCAAAACCCCCAAAACAAATATCTTAGATTCTTTGACATGATCAATTGGCCATTATCATCTCAGAGGAACAACACCTGATAGAGAAAACAATCATGCAGTAATACCTCTCTATTTAGAAGCAGATATTCGAAAAGTTTATCCTGCAGTAAAAACTCTCTGAAAATTGAAACTTAACTCAAGATCAACTCTAAAATTAATTCAAATTACCTAAGTTGCATTTGACATTAATGATCACATATAGAAGCTCTAGGGTAAAGACGTGTTCTGACGTCTGTAAACCTAGCAATTGTCATTAGTTTCGACATTAGACAATGTTAGCATGGATTTGTGCTCCCCATACTGTCACATATATAATGGGAGACCACACTAGGTTGCAATTCTTTATCTGTAGGAAGTCGACTCCACCGCCTTGCAAACGGGATACACCAAACACAACTTTCAGGGAGATTGCCTGCAAGTAATTCTCAGTTCGCCAGGAGGTATTCTGCGGTTCATGGTTACCACGTATCCTTTTTGCCTAGAATACTCTGAAAAGTAATTTTTTATCTTTACTAACTCTTTAAATTTGAAAAGGTCATCGAGCACTTGTCCTTTCGAGCTCGTTAACTTCGAAAATGACTAGAGTCATCTTTTTCCCTTTTATCGACTCTTAAAATATGAAAAGGCAAAGTTTTGTTTCAGTGTTCTAAAATTCACTTCCCGCAAAATATTCCTAGTTAAATTTATCTTCCTTAGTGATTCTTTAGGGTCGTTTCCAATGGAAATATTTCTAGAGTCTACCAGTCAAGGATTCCCCTCAAATGGGAATCCTGGTCCTTTTCCTTCTTTTGGAAATGTTGGTGTTCCTTATATGGAAACGTTGTCCCTCCCTGGGTTAACCACTGGTTTACCTGTCTGGTTGTTTTCAACTTCTGTGGTCCCAAGTGTCGTGACTCTTGTCCAAGTGTCTCCATTTCAATCACGTCATGATGATTCTAAGGCTGACCTCTCACCTTTTTCCCCTATTTCTTCATCTTCCCCTTCTACTTCACTTGGTGAAAGTTTGAAATCCAGTAACCATGAGGCTATGAATAAGAATATGATGAAGAAGAAGTCAAATAAGCGAGAGGCCAACCATGCATTTATTACTCCAAATGCACCCCTTGTCGACAAACCTTCTTATCCTTCACGGAAGGTAAAATTCCCTTGCAGGATATGTAAGGGTGACCATCTCCTTTGAGACTGTCCTGGAATCCCCAGAGTCTTAGAGGTATGGCATCAAAGTATGGATCAACCATCCCCATCGACCTCTGGAAATCATGTCGATGTTGCTTCCTCGGTTAGTGATGGTAAGAAGAAAGGGAAGATTAGATTCCCCTGTAGGTTATCTGAAGGAGAGCATCTTCTTCAACTTTGTCCTCTTATGGATAAAGTTTCCAAAGTTTTGGAAAACCTTGTAGCTCCTCAACCCCAACTTCCTATCAGTTATCAGATGATTTCTTCTGACCCTCTACCGGTTGGTCAAGAGATTGAATTAGTTTCATCTCTTGCTTGTCCTTCTCTTCCTGAGTGAGACTCTCTTGTGTTTGTTCCTGACCAACCAATGGTCGAAAAGAGTGTTGACTTGGTTCCAACTTCTATTGTTCACTCTATTCCCGAAAAGAGTGGTTATCATACTGCTCACGTTCTTCTCGTTTCCTCTTATTCTCATGAATCAAAGTGTGACCCTCCCATCCTAGTTTTTTAGGAGAGTCCTTCTCCTATTACTATATAGCATGGGAGCAATCATATGATGCCCCCACCAAGTAGTTATGTTGTCTCTTTCTATTGGGGTCCATTGACTAATTTCCACCTCTCATCTTATGTGCCTTTCCAGATCATAGTACAAGAAAATAATATGGTAGTACCTACCACTATATTAGATGAAGGTACGTCTGTTAGAATCATGTCTTCTACTACATGGAAAGCTTTGGGTTCCCCACAGCTTGTGCCTGTCACCCAGGATCTGTTGGCTTTCAATGGAGGAACCAATCAACCTTTAGGGATCCTTCCGAAGTTCCCTATTACTTTGGGAGGAAAGACCGTCTATATAGACATGATGGTAGTCAAGGGTCCCTTAGATTTCAATCTTCTCCTTGCACGCGACTATGTTTATGTCATGGGAGCTCTTGTTTCTTCACTTTTCCATGTGGTTTGTTTTCCACATGAAGGGAGAATAGTCATCATTGATCAATTGTCATTCATTGGTCACAAACCGCCTCCCTTGCAACCATCATCCCCTATCAGTTCTTGTTTTCAAGTAGTACCTTCCCCACCATAGGTTAATTATGTGGCTACCCATTCTATCTCTACATCTTCTAATGATCACACAGATGGTATAGTACACTATGTACTGGGGGCATTGGAACTCGATTTGTCTATGTTACCAATTAACATGTATTCCTCCCAGAGTGTGGTTCTTCTATCTAGTGAATACCTCTTGGAAGCAGTGTTCTCTTATGGGTCATGAAAAGGCTTCATGAGGATAATTCCTAGTCTTCTGTCAACCTCGTTAACGAAAGAAATAGGGTGTTGTGAGGATAGTTCCTATTCTTGTGTCAAACTCCTTAAAAAATGAAACAAGGGGTCGTGAGCATAGTTCTTTGTCTTGTGTCAAGCTCGCTAAAAAATGAAACAAGGGTCTCGAGGATAGTTATTTTACTATGTTAATCTTGTTAAAGAATGAAACACCTCCCTTTTTCCAAATCGAGTCTTTAATTAAGATCTCATAAAGTCCCATTCGATTCTTTCCAAGGTCTCGAAAGTGAACCTTCATTTCATCCACCTAGTTGATTGAAATGAAGCTCAGGGGGCATGTACCTCAATTGAGTCATTATTTTGGTGGCATGCAAACTTATAGCAAGCATAGTTTTTCGTTTCAAGCTTGTGTAAACATGAAACCGAATCCAAGTAGAGTTCCCCATGGTTCAAGCTTCTGTAAAAATGAACCCATGCCCTATTTACATCTCCTGATTTTCATTTTAATCAATTGTTTTCTGCTATATGAGCCTTGGTTGTTTCATTCCATCACCGCTATCTCGTTGGCCGATCATATGCTTTCACTTGGTTTTTTTCCTTTCCTAAGGGACCACAATGATGACTGGTTTTATTAGTGAGCCTATTGACCATTACATGTTTTGAGTAGTTCCACCATTTCCAAAATCAGTTGCTACCCTTTATACCACTCATTCCTCCAAGACGACTCTCCTTTAAGATCTTTTCTGACTCATAAAAAATGAAAATATTGTCAAGTATTTTTCCCTTTTTGACTCGTTAAAGAGAAAAAAAATGGGGGGTCTGCTTTCAGCTCTTTTATGACCCTTTAACAGTGAGAGGATGGCTAAGACCTTGTCATTTCGAACTCATTAATGGATGTGAAATGTTGTGCAACCAGTATAAGTTTACCCATTTTTCGGGCTGGAGGCACTATTTATGAAAAAGGTACTCCTTGACTAAAATGGTCAAGTAGTTCTCTCAAGTATTGTTTTCTACCTTTTTGGGCTCAAGAGACACAAATGTATGGAAATCGACCATGTGAAGTTTTCTTTTACGTGTCTTTTTCAAACTCTCTAGACATGAAAAAGATATCGAGTTACACCTTTGTTGAATTCGTTAAACTATTAAACAACATCAGATTCATCTCCATGATGCACACAAGATTCTCCTTCCTAGGACTTGTTAAACTTACTAGGATGGATTTTTCCGAAGGATGAACTTACAGTGCAAACCATATGTTATCCCCTTCAAGCTTTGCGATTACAAAATAATTGGGGTACTCGCGAGAAATTGGGGGGCAGGGAATTTGGAAATATATCGAGTCGTGTTTGTTAACACCCAGGTTATTCCCTATGACTCCCAAGGGAATACGGCCAGGATAACCACTAACCAAGCTTTGGAGTATAGGTCCTAGCCTACCTATAATCAGAGAGGGCTCTCTCTTTAAGTTTTAGCTCTGTTTTGTGAAGATTTTAGGCTAGTTATAAGTTTCAGTTTTTTGTTTGAGACTTTGGTTGTGAATTGTTGTTGTGAGAAGGGCATGAAATGTGTGAAAGATGCTAGTCCATTGGGCATATGGAGTCAGAAATCTGAGACAGCCCTGGTGCCTGTGATGGAGAAAGTTTTACTGCAAGGCTAGATGGTTATTCTTAATATAAATTCTGATTAGTGAGTGAAACAGTGGGAAATGGAATTACGAACAGTGTGATAACAATTTGAATAACAATTTCTACTTAGTAGCATACCCTTCTTAATGTATGAATGATGTTAAGAAAGCTATGTGCAAATCTAAATTACTTTTAAAGCGACAATACTTCAACAAAATTCTTTTTCAAAATGAAGTGAAAGCAAGAGAGACACTTTGCGATTTTGAAATGAAAATTGCTTTTCGACACTTTAAAACTACTAATTCAAATCCTATGCAATAATAACTGTATAATTGACTATCAAGAACAATGGGATTGTTTTCCAAAACTGAAAACGACAGCCACGACACTTTCAGTTCTAGAGACAACAGTTCGACTATGCTACTTTTTTGCAAAAGAGAATTGAAAATGACACACAATACATAAAAAACACTTACAGTTCTCTGCACTAAGGAGGTGGAATAATGCAAGAGAAGGGGGTTGTCACAGAAGTACACTAACTACAGACAACAAAACTAATGAATAGGATTGAAAACAGTGAGAAAAAACCATAGTCTGAGGGTAAAGTTAACCCTCCCTGACCATGGCACCTGTTACACAGTGAAACCAGTATCTAGCACACCTACTGCACTCGGGAAGTGTGATGCATACAGACTGCCTTGAAGCAGGGTGCGATGGTACCATTGCAAGACTTCAAACAGGTTTTCACTCACAGTTTGCAATTCAGTTCAGGTGTTTAGGCCAAGTAAGTAATGCTCAGTGTATGTAAGACACAGTGGTGATCTAAGAGGTTACTAGAACCACCACTTAGGGCAATTATATTTCTTGCAGATCTATTGTTCAATTCATAAACAAAACCCGGAGATAGACTGAAGAAACATTGATCTACTTTGCATTTGTATAGCAAATGCAGTTCGAAGGCTAGCTGGCTTGACTTCAGGCATCGTCTGTAAGTTTATGAAAGAAACAAGGATAGATAGGCTAACAGACAATCTAGTCACTCCCCAATGTCCACTCAGATGCTACTACTCCCACTAAGATGGGTGGCTATCTTAGAAACAAACAAGTAAAGTCTACTATTGTTTTCTTTTATGGAAATAGACAAGAGGGGCACCAAGAAGACCAACCTGAGTCTCGCGCTTGATTTCCTCTCCTTCTTGATAGAGCTTCACTGCTTCTTCTTCGTTTGCCCAGCTTCAAAGAGAACTTATGGAATCACAACAACATACTGCTATCGAAGAAATAAAGATCTATATCTATAAATGACACAGGATCAAATGTGTGTTAACCATATAAATGCATATATAAACAAGTACACAAGAATATGGAAGAAAACAAGAATAGCTTTATTAAGATAAAAAGTAGCAAGAGGATTACAACCATATGCTCTGACCCAGCATCATCCTCCAGCTAGGAAGCCCTTCTTCACCTCAAGCAAAGCTTAGATCACCCAACACTGTGAATGTACACCAGAAAACCAATAGCACTTTTCTATAAGATACAAAACTCCAGCCCCTGGATCTCTGTGATGAGGGATCCATATATAGATGATTACAGAGAGGTGAGTCATCTTTTGGTATCTTGATTAGTGTCCTCTCTCTGATAGTTCCTGCTTCTACTTGGAGAATGATGATCTCTTACTCATCCCTGGTCGAAAACAGAGAGGCAAATGTCAAAGGGGAAGCTTCTGGAAGATTCCATGATCTTCCACCTTGCATTTGTCCCTGCCATTTGTCCATTCCCAACATCGTACCTACAGAGGAGAAATTCAATATGCATCGCACCTTGTACACTGGGAAGGTGATATGCATCGCACCCTCTACATTGAGCTTTCAGTATGGTCTAGTTTTGACCATTTATGAGCAGTTTTCAGTGGAGAACTTCTGGGAGATGATGTAATTAGATGACCTTGTTCCTTTAGGCAGTGAAGCAACACTTTTAGGGACTTAAGAGCCCTCTGTTTATGGACATTTGTGATTGGGGTTGAAGTGCCCAAAAATGTATATAACATCGTCGGGTCCACGATCATCGCATAGCATTTATGACTTATGCCAATTGCGATTTGATCACGGGCCGGACCTGAAAGTATATATAATGTGTTTAATAGCTCTGGTGGGTCCTGTTGTGCCCTACAACAACCCCCCATTTCATATCATTACTATTTCAAAACCATAATATGAAATGGGTCCCTTTTTTTTATTTTTGTTTTTAAATTGGTATCAATTAAAGTTCTATTTCAAAAAGGCCCGAAGAAATAAAAGAAAACATTACTAAAAGGCCTTTTCAATAAAACCAATCAAAAACCTCAACGTAAAACGATTTATCTTTATCATTGTGATAAAGCGATTGCACGATCGCATATCGCAATGACAAAGGGAACACAACTTAGGGACATCTTGATTTCCGCCAATGCGAAATCGCTATCGGGTATCGGTGAAACATAAAGTAACACAATTAAGAACCCCTTGCCCCGATGCAATGCAATATCGGCAATCGGCAATCAGCGATCGACGATTCATCATGTACGCATCCTTGACTGCCCCACTCGCTACTCCCGACGCGATGCGATATCGCTATCGGCGATCGAGGATTCCAAATGGAACCAAAGAAATGACTTAGGATTTTCCCTATGCCCGATTGCGAAAAGGGAAAAAGCGCAGTTTTCAAAGTAAAATCATAAAGGCAGTTTAATACGATTTATTCATAATTAAAGTAATATCTTTTGAAAAGGCGCTCATCTGCGTTCAACCACCAAATCGCCCAAGGCATGCTTCAAATAAATCATTCAGCCATTAATCGAAGCGACTGGTATTAATGAGATTGACAGGCCTTAACAGCCATTTAATGAAAACAGCAAGCTTGCGATCTATTCACAGATTTAATCCGAAAGTCGTCTTAAGTCAATCGATCACCATGAATGCATCAAGATATATATACCTCAGTCTATTCAATTCATGTTATTGTTTCCTGTATTACGCCTATCTTTCGCTCTATGCAGAATTCTTCCGCAGAGACAGATTTGAGTGGAATGGGAAAGAAGTCCAAAAAGATTACAATGCCTACCGGTTCGCCAGCCGCAGGGAAATCTGTTGTTGATTCAGGCAGTAAAAAGAAAGGACTTATATCAGATACTACATGCCTGGGACTTACCAGAGCCACTTGGAAAGGAACATATAATTTGATTGAAGCCGAAGAGCCGAAGGTGACCGGGATACAAGTCTCATGCGATAGTACTAGCAAATCTGAGGCTAATCTAAAAGACTTGGCCAATTCCTTTCAAATTTTAGTAAATATGGCAACACGTGCATTCTTAGTGAATAGGTATGCACCTCTTCAACTACCACAACTATTGGAGAGGTAAATCTCCTCTACGGATAGAGGCGATCCCTACTAGCCCAGAACGGGTCTAGCAACAATCAATCAATGCTACTATGCAAGCTCCTAGTTACAATTAAAAGGTGGGTAATGAACACCTACTTGGATTCCAACGCTATTGTTTGATGAAGAGATGCCGCTCTCACTCCTTTGCTCTAGTCGGTCACAATCCTCCACTATCCTCATGGATGGACACCTGCACATGCAAAGAGAGAACAAACACAAGCGTGAAATCTAGTAAAAGCAACTATACATCAGTCAGAAAGGATGTAATTCACATTGACCATTATAAGACAAATGAGAATGGAACCATAACAGTAGTCATCTATCTTTTATTAATCAAAACAGAGAAAGGTACAACCAATGTTCTGACGCCGAGTCCTTCTCAAGAGGGTCCAGACAGCAAGTCTCATAAGCATTCACCCTTGGAGGTAGGTCTCCCAAGACAAACAACTCTCTCTCTCACACAAGGCAACAAGACTTCACAACCTTCCTTAAGCTCTCTAGCAATCCACACTTAACACACCAACTGCCTATTAAGAGCAGCACTAAAGCACTATGAATTCCTCTATGTCAAAAGCTATCTTCCAAAAACTAGCTACTCATGGCAATGGTGGAGGCTTATATAGGAGAAGGAGTCTCCATGGATGGTGGAAGGATGCGCTTATCTCCAAGAAAGGTGCCTCATATGACGAACAGACATGCCATAGAAGGGAGGGCGACATTCACAAGGCCAACAACCAAGTCTGGAGTCATCTGGAAGGCTGAATGTCAGAACAAATTCACCTAAACAAGATCAGCACAGGTGAATAACTGGACTGGCGCGCTGACGTCGCATCTCAGTAACCGGGGAAGCTATGTCAACGCGATTTAATACAAACAGAGGATGCGCTGGGTATGAAATTCGACCAGCGCGGAAAACGCGTGTGCTTCCACGCTGGCAGCGCATCAGTTGCACTAGAAGCCGCCAGTCAGTACAGTTATTTCAATAATAGTCGCGATGATCAAATAAACTTTGGCATAAAGGGTTATTTGGCCAATTCAGAGAGCATGAGCATGATGGATTTGATTTCATGAAACAGTAGGGAGATTGACAAGGAGACAGTGACAAATTACTGTGTAAGAGATGCCCCCTAAAGCATGAAGCCCGAGAGAGTGGGAGGGATGAAATGCTTTACAAAACTGCTGAACCGGAACACCACTAGGAAGAACCTGCGCATAGGTACAACTGATATCTCGATTACATGTAGTCTAGGCATGGGTGCAGCCATCCAAAAGACATACGAAGAAGGTCTGTGGTATGGACGCAGCCACCCAGCTGAAGAGACCATGATGATAAAAGGTATGGTCACAGCCATCCCTAAAGACTCAGGTATGGGCACAGCCATCCATCAATGAGTCATGTAATAATGATCCAAAAAATCGCAGCCTGGTTCGCAACAGACTAGAACCAGGGTATTGCGCTCCATCCAAACCCGAACGAAGTACAAGTCCAAGCATGTGAATACAGGAGTCGAAGTCGAACATGCTTGAACATCCTCTGATTACAAGCCAATGATGAAAGCTACTAACAGACGCGAGAGGTGCCACCAATAATGAAAATGGTCCTCAAGGTACTATAGGTACAATCCACGACGTGCGAATGAATGAGCCGGTGTCGAACACCCATAGAGTCATCCGATCGGAGGCCAATGATGAAAACCTCGTGTCGAACACGAAGAACCTGCCATTGAGGCATGTAGGCTCCAAGGTACCTGAAGGGAGTCTCTAGGTCACGTTCTTGGATAATGAGCTGAAGTCGACAGGAAGTGATCTTCGTCGAAGGTGGGCCATAATGTTTCCCACATCATCGACACGAGATGGAAAGAGAAAATATGTTTTGTGTGAGATATCGGAGGGAGGTTATACTTGCAGAGGCCAACTTCTCTTGAACATATCGACGGCACAATGACGGATTTGGAAGTATTTGAGGTCAAATGATCAGAGGTCATGATGAAAAGACAATGAGCATATGAATGGTCAAATAGGATAACCCCAACCCATGGAGGCAAATGTGAAACGAGATGAGATGTCCCCACCCAGACACGAATGCAAACAGTGCCATGTTCAAGAGCGACATACTGCCGATGACGACGATTATGATTACTTTATTTCCCCCACCATTTCTGGCGAGTACCCTGGTTATTTTTGGGTGGCAAGCTTGATGGGGATAAAATATGCTTGAGAGGTGTCATCACGACGGAACCCGATGTCATAAAGTTTTAACGAGTCTGACAAAGGAAAAACTCAGCGTCTTTTCATATTTAGAGAGTTTGAAAAGACAGCGGAAAAGAAAACTCCAGGGGGGTCCTTTTTCGTAAAGTTGTGTCTCTCGAGCCCGAAAAGGTATAAAATGATGCTCGAAAGAACCGCCCGATCATTACGACCGAGGAGTACTTTTCATAAGTAGTGATTTCGATCGGAAAAAGTAAAAAAGCGATTGAAATCACGTCGCTTTGTGACCGTTAACGAACCGGAAACGACAAGGGTCCGACGATCTTTTCGTTTTTACACAGTCGGAAAAGAGTTTAAAGACGACCGCCTCTCATTTACGTTTAGCGAGTCGAGAGGAATAACTCGGCAATCTTTTCATCTTTAAACGGTCATAAAAGAGTTGAAAGAAGACCTCCATTTTTATTCTCTTTAACGAGTCAAAAAGGGAAAAATACTCAGCAATCTTTTCATATTTCACGAGTCAGAAAAGAGCTTAAAGGTGACTCGGTTATGGGTTCATTTTTACACAAGCTTGAACCATGGAGAACTTTGCTTGGATTCGGTTTCATGTTTACACAAGCTTGAAACGAAAAACTATGCTTGTTATAAGTTTGCATGCCCCCAGCATAACGACGCAAAACAAGGTACATGCCCCCCAAGCTTCATTGCATTCAACAAAGTAGATGGAATGAAGGTTCACTTTCGAGATCTTGGAAAGACTCGACTTGTATTTTATGAGATCTTAGTCAAAGACTCGATTGGGAAAGGGAGTTGTTTCATTTTTTAATGAGGTTGACACAGTAAAAGAACCATCCTCATAACCCTTGTTTCATTTTTTAAGGAGCTTGACACAAGATCAAGAACTATGCTCGACTAGACCCAATTTCATTTTTTAAGGAGCTTGACATAGGAAAACGAACTATGCTCCGCCAGTCCTATTTTCATTTTTTAAGGAGCTTGACATAGGAAAGCGAACCATGCTCCGCCCAATCCTAGTTTCATTTTTTAAGGAGCTTGACATAGGAAAACGAACTATGCTCCGACCAATCCTAGTTTCATTTTTTAGGGAGCTTGACATAGGAAAGTGAAATATGCTCCGGCCAGACCTAATTTCATTTTTTAGGGAGCTTGACATAGGAAAATGAACTATGCTCCACCCGAACTTCATCATAATGAACAAGAAGTCGGGGCTTCCAAGAGCGGTGCTCCCGGTGGGAGGTCAATGTCTCGGAAGTCAGGACCCAATGCCCCGAGGACACTATGCACGATGGTGGCATGGCTGGATATAGGCACGGGAGAGGTGGCCACGTAGTTGATCTGGGGTGAGACAGATGCAACTGGTGGATGAGAACCAAGAGGGAAGGACAATTGTGCCGGAGGGGCTTGTGGACGAACGAACGATAATTGATCCATTGTCACTATTATTCCATCGTGTGGAAATCAAACCACACGGAAAAGTGAAGAAACAAGGGCTCCCATGGCATACACATAGTCACGACCAAGGAGAAGACTGGAGTATAAAGAACCTTGGGTAACCGAGACGTCTATATAGATAGTCTTGCCTCCCAAAGTGATAGGGAACTGTGGAAGGATCCCTAATGTTTGACTCGTTCCTCCGTCAAAAGTGGTAAGATTCGGTGTGATAGGTACAAGCGATGGGGAACCCAAAGCCTGCCAAATAGTAACGGGCATAAGACTAACCGATGCTCCTTCATCTAACATAGTGCTAGGCAACGCCATATGGGAGGCATAGGCAGTGACCCAGAAAGGCACATGGGATGGAAGGGGAGGGGTAGTCAAACGACTCCAATCGAAGGAACGGCCGAACTACTTGGTGGGGGAACCATATGGTTGCCCCCCTGCTCGGAAGGAACCAAATCGGAATTCCCCAAAGAGACTGGGATGTGAAAACCATTATCAAGCTAAGGAGAATTTGATGAGACGAGAAGAACATGGGAATTTTGATCTTCTGTAATATAGTGGTCAACAGGAGGTGAACTCCAGTCGACACTCTTTTCGACCAATGGTTGGTCTGGAACAGGCTGGGCACAGCCAGGTTCGGGAAGAGGGTCCTGGACAAGGGAAGAATGTGAACCAATCTCATTTTCGGGAGGCGAATGATCTGCAGCTGCAGAAAGACGTTGATATCCAACAGGGAGTTGGGGCGAGGGAGCTAGGAGACTTTCCAAAACAGTGGAGGCTTTATCCATGAGTGGACAAAGGTGAAGGGGATGATTGCCTTCACAAAGTTTGCAGGGGATTCAAATCTTCCCTTTTCCCTTTCCATTCCCAACTGATGAGGTAGCATCGCCGTGAGCCTCGGAGGATGATGAGGGGTGGGCCGGATTGTGAGACCATATTTCTAGTACCCTGGGAATGCCAGGACAATCGCGAAGAAGATGGTCCTCCTTGCATAATCGACAAGGAAACTTAACCTTCTGCGGAGAAGTGGAAGGGGGCCCGATTTCAGGTGTACTCAAGGGAATAACAGTTGTATTTGTAACCTCTCCCTTAGGAGACTTCTTCTTCTTGTTCTTGTTCTTCTTCTTCTTAGCCACCTAGTTATTCGAATCGAGACTTTCACCAGGCGAAGTACAAGAAGAAGATGTAGAAGTAGGCGTCGAAGGGGAGAGGTCCACCCTAGGTTCAACATGATGTTGTTCAGGTGGAGGGACTGATGGAGTATCAACCGACACGGTAGGGACCAAAGAGGTTGAAAACAACCAAACATGCAATCCGACAGTTAAACCCGGAAGGGATAACGTCGCCATATAAGGAGCACCAACATTCCCAATAGGAGGGAAATGACTAGGATTCTTGCCAGGAGGGGAACTTGGGTTGGTGAACCCTGGAAAAGTTTCCATAGAAAAAGGAAACCTACTCAAGCTAATGCACACAAGATCTAACCAGGTAATGTTATTGTGGTAAAATAAATTTTTAAGACACAGGAACTGAACTTGACCTTTTCATGTTTCGAGAGTCGAGAAAAGGACGAAAAGATGACTCTAGTCTCCTTCGAATGTTTAATGAGCACGAAGTGACAAGA
>APFE031272445.1:5102-31840 GCA_000404065.3 Pinus taeda | reverse complement strand
CAAAATACTGGTGTATTGATCTGTGATCTGTTTGTGAGCGGTGTCCTTCTGGTGTTCTGTCTGAGGAACTTACCCTGTAAATTCCTACATGGATGTGTTGTAAAAGTTCATAAAGGGTTGTAAAACTTGTGTTAACCGTTGATTGTGGTGGTGTAGACTTGACTTTGAACTTCTTGTATGATGGACTTGAATTTTTGTTCAAGTATTAAAATATTTTTGTTTGATTTTTGTGGCAATTTGTGGTAATGGTCAAATGCAGTCTTTATTGGTTTTTTCAAAGGGGTTGAAGTCAGGTATTTAGGGAATTGGGCCAAACTATCACTGAAGGATGACATTATAAAATGGTTTTAAAAGGAAAAATAATGGCTTATGATCACAAAAATGACTCAAAGTAGAGGTTCAATAGTATGTAGCTAGTAGAAGTAGACATTATCAATCGCCTCTATACTTGCAATAATTGTCGCAGTGGTAAGCACCAAATAGATAGTCAATTTGATATGTTTTTAATCTCATAATCTATGCTACCAAATTGTCTATCTTAGAATCATCTATTCTCCCATTTATGGGTTCCAACCATTGGTCGATTATGCTGGAGACAAACCTAAAGAAATCCCCAAGGAATAAGCCTTTCAGATTCAAAAGATTTTGGTTTACTTATGCTACCTTTATGGGGAAAATAAAATAGTAGTGGTAGGAAATGGACACTCTAAGTCCCTCCCCTATGCTCAATTTCTAGTAGAAACTAAAACAACTTAAAGGTCTCATAAAAAATTGGAATTGGAAGGAGTTCGAAAACATTTTAGAAGGTAACCAACAATTGGAGCCTGAAATGAAGTCTATTCATTAAAAATTAATCATTGAAACATGCACAAAGAGTCTAACTAATAAAGAAGGTGAAGTACTCATAAATTTGGAAGACATAAGAGAGTAGGAGGATAATTTGTAGTGACATAAATCCAGAACCTCTTGGTTGAAGGATGGTGAAAAGAATTATTGCTTCTTCCACAAATCGTTGTTGCAGCATAGGAACCACAACCACATCTTCTCAATCACCAAATATGTTGCACAACTCCTCTTGGATCATAAGGATATTGAAAATGATTTGACTTCATGCTATGGAAATATTCTTAAGGAACCATCCCCTAATATATTGCAAGAAGTAGGGAAAATAATGGTGCACACCCCCAATTTGGACACTTAAGATTAGAACATTGCTTTGATGCAAGAAATAACCCTTCAAGAGGTTGGAGAATTAGCGATGAGTCTCCCCAGCAGTCCATCCTTCCTGTGTTGAAAACCACATTCTTCAATCTGTCTCCTAAATCATCTCAGGCCACATATCCAAATGGCTTCATACTCATAACACTCTATAACATGGTTTATAAGATCCTCTTGAAGATTATCGCTAACAGATTAAAAGCCCTGCTACCTTCTGTCATCTCTAAAAATTAATTTAGTTATGTGGAGGGATGAAAAAAAAATTGAATGGCATTATGGTGGGACATGAACTCATTCACACCTTGAAAAAGTATCAAAATGTAGGTATTTTTATTAAAATGGATTTGTAGGGTCCTATAATTATATTTCAATCAAAAAAGCAAATTTTATGTGCAATTTATCAAATTAAATGTCTGTGCATACCTAATTTTTCCATATAATGTCAATCCCTAGCTGACCTCACTTCAACTCCTCTACTTTCATTACCAAATTGACTAATTCCTCCTTGCGTATTTTGGATCAACCTCTTTGGCTCCTAGACTTATCAAAGTCTTCTATCTCCTATGCCCAAAACTCCAAGAACAGTGCTCAAGTTTCCAAATTTTCTGATGAATCTCGAACCCCAGGCTCATTCCTCATATTTTCTCTAGTGGTCAGTTCTCTTCTACATCACTTCTCTATACTTTTTTCACCTCCCATTTGATCAGGTGCTCAGAATTATGCTCAAAAATCAAATTCATCGGAATGGTGTGGAACCTGAACGACCACGTAGTGCTCATCATCATGAATCTAGCACAACTCGTTTCGTACGAAACAGACTCTATATGACTCCAAAAATGAGTTCTGTCCACTTTGTCAAATAATGAATTTTAAAAAAAATGGACAGCCCAGTCAGCAGTCCATATTGTTAACGTGGCGCTGGCCGGGAAGGGTATGTGGTAGTGTGACTTGGTCAAAGTCCCCTCAAAGAATGGGGTGCTGACAGGTGGCATTATAATATTGGTTGAAATTTTTGCATTTTTTATTGGTTGGTGAAGTGGCCAACCATAGGATGACATGTGGCCCAGCCAGAGGCTACCATGTGACAGTCTGGGAGGCCACCAAAAGTTTTTATAGATTGGGCGAAGGCAGTGGAGCTCAAACCTGCAACCTCCCAACACACAACAGAGTCCAATACCAATACACCATACGAACGGAACTTAACCTTATTGTTCTCACCCACTACTTAAACGTTTATGCCGCAATGATTGGGGGTTGGGCAGACTTAACTAACCCCTAGGTGAACGCCTATGGGACCACTAGCCTTAACCACCATTACTGATCATTATCGTCTGACATCCAATGCCTAACCGTCGAGGTCTCCTCCATGTAAACACCTTCGCCAATAGTTTATGTAACCGTCGGAGGGAGGGGGATATCGCCTAGGTGCATGGCCCCCCATATAATTTTGGTTTTTAGGCCTCGACGGCTAAATTAATCGTCTGACAAATCCGCCAATATTTTGGTGGATTTGGTGGACGTTAACGGAAAATGGGGTGAAATTGTAGGATGATGCCGAATTTTGGGCAATTTGTGGAGCGAATAGTGGAGAAACTAAGATAGGTCATAACTTCTCCAGTTTTCGACCAAATCGGGTGCATAAAGAGGCTAGGTAGTCATTTTTGGACATTCTTGAATCATTGGAGTAGGTTTTAGAAGCATTTGAGCATTGTAATCACATATTTTTACACATTTGAGCATAATAGAAAGGCTCAAGCCATTGAGAGTTGGACAAAGGAGATGTAGCCAAGGAGGGGTGAACTCCTTCATCATGTTCCTATTGTGATGTGTTTTTGATGATGTTCTGTAAATTTTTATGATGCAATTAAGTCTCTTATTTATGTTAAAATTGCTCATAAAATTAACATAAAAACTCATTTTTCACTTGCAAAACTCATGAATCCTTAAGCACATGAATATAATTTTGTTTCTAATCAGAGGAGGATATTAGCACAACAAACTAATATTCTTAATCATATCATTTTGGTATCATAGAACTAGCTTTGATTTGTGCAAGAAGGAGTTAACTCTTTACAAGTTTATGTCATGCTTACAAGGTTAAAACTCAAAAGAAGAGAAGGCAAGCTGGTTGGAAGCCCTAAAGTTAGGTCAAGGGGAAGGAGGGAAAGGTTGCCACAATCTCTAACACCATTTCATCCTCAAGATGTAGTTGAGAATCCAGAGAACATGTCTCATGAAGGATAGCCTACAAACATGACAGAAGATGAGAAGGTCTTCAAGAAGGCTTTCTTTGATATGAGAGAGATGGTGAAGGTCCTCTATGAATAGAGGACTACTAGGATGCAAGGTGAAAGCTCCAAACCTCACAAAGGAGAAGGTTTTTTAGGAGGAGGTAATGGAAATGGAGATAAACCTCCACCCTCTCCACCATCTTCTTCATCTTCTTATTCATAGGCATCTTCACCCTCTTCCACTAACACAACCCTTACTAAAACTTGATGTTAAATTTGAGCTGCCCATGTATAATGGTGAAGTGAATGCAGAGAATCTTGATAATTGGATTTTTGAGTTGGAGGTCTATTGCAAAATTCAAAAGATTCAAGAGGATGACATAAAGATTCAGTTAGCTTCCTTAAGAATGGAAGGTGAAACACTAGTATGGTGGGAATAAAAGACACGAGAGGAGATAAGAAAAACACGGTAAGATCGCAATTTCTTGGTTTGATTTCATTGTTGAAATTAAAAGAAAATTCTACCCTCTAGCTTATATGCATAAAACCATCATGAATTCACAGAACTTTAGACAACTTAAAGGTCAAAATGTGCAATATTACACCCAAGAATTCATAAAAAGGTCACTAATGTTAGGTGTAGATTTGCAATCACAAGACACGTTGCTGAAGTACATAGGGGGTTTACATAATTACCTTAGGCATACTATATTAATGTTTAATCCTAATAATATAGATGATGTGTGTGTGAAAACCACTCATCTTGAGGCATGATGGAAAAATTATCTAAAAAAAGGTAGTAAAAAGCCATTTAAGAGTAAAGGAAAAGAAAAGGGTTTCAAAGGGAAGGGAAAGAAAAATGCATCAATCAAGAAGGAAGCAAGGAAATTAACATGCAAACATTGTTCCAAAGAGGGTCGCGATGAAGATCATTGTTGGAAGCTTCATCCCAAAATGAAACCAAAAAAATTCAACAACAAGGGAAAACAAAAGACTTCTACAACCACTCAACAAGATTTGGGATCCGATTTGGGCAATGAAACTAAAATTACAGCCATGGCTATAAAAGGAAAAGAATCCATTTATAGCACTAGTACTTCAAATTCACAAAAAGAAACTCCAAATGAAAAGAAGTGGATAGAACGTTTTCACATAAGGGTGATATCAAAACATAGCAAGATTGATAGACTTTTCGACAGTAGATATCAAGCCAATCTTATCTCTGAAAATATTGTCAAAAGTTTAAACTTGGAAAACATTCCAAATCATAAACCATATCCACTTGGATGGGTGTGTGACAATGCACAATTGTAGGTTACTAGAAAGATTAAACTGAAATTCACCATTACTGCAAATTTCATAGATGAAGTGGAGCTGGAAGTTGTGCCATTAGACATATGTGGCATAGTTTTGGGTAGCCCACATCTCTATTACAGAAAAAAATATCTTCCATAGACATGAAATAAAATACCATGTGTTCAAATATGGAGTAGAATATATTGTGAGAGATCATAGCAATAAACTAAATCTTTCACTTGTTAATGCAGGGCAGATGAAAAGACTAGTGAATTCAAGCAAGAATTTTGTGCTTCTAATCATAAAATCAAATAATGATGTTGATAATGAAGCTTTTAAAGGTTGTGATTCAAAATTGAAATCTGAATTGGTTGATGTAGTTAACCAATATGATGATATGTTTCAGGAACCAAAAGGATTACCTCCCAAGAGAGGAATCCAACATGAGATACAGTTGCGGCAGGATTGTCCTCTTCCTAACATTGGCATGTACAAGATGTCAGTGATGGAAAGTGCAGGAATTAAGAAGAAAATTCAAGAGTTGTTGGATAAAGGGATCTTCAGGCCATCTTCTTCACCATGTGGTTCACCTATTGTCTTGGTGCCAAATAAGGATGGAACATGGCGCATGTGTGTGGAATTTCGTGCATTGAAAAAAATTATGGTAAAGAACCGTTACCCACTGCCTAGAATAGATAATTTGCTTGATCAATTGAAAGATGCAAAGTATTTTACTAAGTTGGACTTAAGGAGTGGATACCATCAAATTAGAATAGTTGAAGGAGACATTTGGAAGACAGCATTCAAAACAAAACAAGGTTTGTTTGAATGGCTAGTTTTTCCTTTTGGTTTACGAATGCTCCTACTACATTCATGTGTGTGATGAATGATGTGTTGAGGCCATTTCTTGATGAGTTTGTTATAGTATACTTAGATGACATCTTAATTTTCAGTAAATATTGTGATGAACATGTCATGCATGTAAGAAAAGTACTTGATGTATTGAATAAATAACAGGTGTATCTTAAGATGTCAAAGTGTGAGTTTGGAAAAACTTCTTTAGTTTACTTGGGTCATATTGTTGGATGAGGTGAGTTGAAAATATATCCCTCCAAGGTTGATGTCATTTTTAATTGGCCAAGGCCCAAGACATTTACTGAGGTAAGAATTTTTTTGGGAGCAACCCAATATTGGAGGAATTTCATTGCTAACTTTTCTTCTATAGCAGCTCCTTTGCATGCATTTACAAGTGTGAAAAAGGTTTTTCAGTGGGGACGCAAACAACAAAAGGCCTTTTATACATTGAAGGGAAAGATTCGTTCAGGTCTAATACTTGCACTTCCAGACTTGATACAATCATTTGAGATTCAGATTGATGCTAGTGACTATGCCATGGGTGTAGTCCTCATGCAACATGGTAAGCCTATATGTTTTCATTCAGAAACTTTTAATGGTGAAGTGATTAACTTTCCTAAATATTACACAGAATTGTATGCATTGGTGAAAAGTGTGAAAAACTGGAAACACTACTTTATTATTAAGGAAACAATCATTCACAGTGATCATCAACCATTGCAATACTTGCAATCTCAATCAAAGTTGCAGCAGTCAAGGCATTTCTGATGGATGGGTTTTCTTCAACAATTGCACTTGGTAATCAAGTATAAGAAATTTATCTACAATAAATTTGTTGATATGATTTCTAGGCCTATTGTTAGTGCAACTACTTTACTCAAGCATAATTCTGTTTTTCATGAAAGTTATATTGATCAATATGCATTAGACAATGACTTTCAAGATGGTTATGCAAGTTTTAGTCAAGGTAACCAAGTAGAGGAATTGGATTATCATTTGCATGATAACTTGTTGTACCATCTTGGCAAGCTTTGTATTCCACAGGGAGAAAGATTTAACATCATAAGGGAGGCAAATACTTCTCTTATTGCTAGTCATTTCAGTGTAAGTAAGACGGTGGCACATATACAGAGGTATTTTTATTGGCCTAGTATGCTTGAAAGTGTGTCACGTTTTATTAAAGGATGTTCATTATGTGCAGTTAGTAAGCCTAGCAATAGGAAGTTAGGATTGTACACACCAATTTTGGTTCCTTCACGGTCGTGGGAGAGTGTTTCTATGGATTTTGTAGGAGATCTTCCATTTTCAAAAATAGGCCATGATTATTTGTATGTAGTTGCGGATAGGTTCAGCAAAATGTGTCGTTTGATGCCATGTAAAACGAAAGTTACAGTTGAACAAACTACTCAGTTATTCTTTTAGAATGTATGGGTGCATTTTGGATTGCCCACATCCATTAGTAGTGATCGAGATTCTTGCTTTGTTGGGAATGTTTGGTAAAGCTTGTGGGGATTCATGGACACCAAATTGAAAAAGAGTACAACTTTTCATCCACAAACAAATGGTCAAACATAGGTGGTGAACAGAACAGTGATACATCTTCTTTGTGGGTATTACAACAAGCATACTAAGTGGTGGGATGAAAATTTGCACTATATTCAGCATGCTTACAACCGAGCCAAGCACTCTTCAACTCAAACATCGCCATTTGAGGCATGTTTGTGATACTTGCCTAAATCTCCTTTGGATTTAATTTTAGGCAAAGATGTTTCTATTGATGGTCATAGTGACATAGACAAATAAAGAAAGTTCATTGAGCAAATCCAAATGGTACACCAAAGAGTTCAAGAACAACTTGAAAAGAGCCAAGGCAAGTACAAAGCAAGGCATGACAAGAATCATGCATATCACAAGTTCCAAGTCGATGATGAAGTTTGGCTTCACATTAGCAAAGAGAGGCTCCAAGGAGAAGGTAAAAAGATAAAACCAATTAGATATGGTCCATTTAGAATTTTGGAAAATATTGGTAACAATGTCTTCAAGTTGGATTTGCCTTCATATATGCAAATTTATGTTGTTGTTAATGTTGATAACTTAACTTTGTTTGAGCCTCCTTTGATTGAATATCAATGAGAGAATAATCAAATTCCATCTATTGAAGACTTTTCTCATGAATTCCTTGATGAGCTTCAGCAAGACACTATACTTGACAGAAGAACAAGGACATCGAAAAGAGGAAGTGTCGACTATCTTCGAGTGGGGCTCAAGGGAACGAATCCTTAAAAATTGAAATTGATAGAGATTGGAAAAGTGAGGGAACTGTACCCTCACCTGCTAGACAACTGAAAGTTATCTTTTGGGGTCCAAAAGGCTTCTAGTGGGGAGGAATGATTAGGTTCGCAGAATTATGCTAAAAAGTCAAAGTCGCAAGAATGGTATGGAACCTGAATGACCACATAATACTCATCATCCTGAATCCAATGCAACTTGTTTTGTGTGAAACAAACTTCGTATGTCTCCATAAATGAGTTTTGTCCACTTTGTCAAATAGGGGAATTTTAAATCCATACTACTGACATGGCACTGACTAGGCAGGGTATGTGGTAGTTTGACTTGGTCAAAGTTCCCTCGGTGAATGGGGTGTTGACAAGTGGCATTGTAATACTGGTTGACATTTTTCACGTTTTTTATTGGTTGGTGAAGTGGCCAGCCATGGGCTAACACATGGCCCAGCTGGAGGCCACCACGTGGCAGCCCGAGAGGCCACCAAAATTTTATTATAGACCAGGTGGAGGCAAAAGGGGTCGAACATGCGACCTCCCAACACACAAAGGAGTCCAATACCAATACACAATATGAGCGGAACTTAACCTTATTGTCCGTGCCCACTACTTAAACGTTTATGCCGCAATTTTTGGGGTTTGGGTGGACTTAACCACACCACATGTGAATGCTTGCGTGACCACCAACCATCGTCACCTGATTACCAATGCCTAACCATCAGGGTCGCCGCCATTTGAATGCCTCTACCAACAGTTTATGTGACCGTCGGAGGGAGGGGACCAATGTCGGGGGCTAGCCCCTAGGCGCATGGCCCCCCATATGACCATTCTTTTAGTTTTTAGGCCTCGGTGGGTAAATTAACTATCCAACAAATCGCCTGGATTTCGATGGATTTTGTGGCCTGCTAGTGGAAAATAGGTTGAAATTGTAGGATGATGCTAGATTTTGGGAAATTTGTGGAGTGAATAGTGGAGAAACTAGGAGAGGTCATAACTTCTCCAATTTTAGACCAAATTGGGTGCAGAAAGAGGCTAGGTAGCCATTTTTGGACATTCTAGAGTCATTGGAGTAGGTTTCAAGCATTTGAGCATTGTAAACACATATTTTTACACATTTGAGCATAATAGAGAGGCTCAAGCCATTGGAAACTGGACCAAAGAGACGTAGCCCAGGAGGGGTGAACTCCTTCATCATGTTCTTGTTGTGATGTGTTTTTGGTGATGTTCTATACATTTTTATGTTGTTGTTCAGTCTCTTATTTATGTTAAAATTGCTCATAAAATTAACATAAAAACTCATTTTTCACTTGCAAAACTCATGAATCCTTAAGCACATGAATAGCATTTTGTTTCTAATCTAAGGATCTTAGCACAAAAAAATAATATTCTTGATCAGATAACCATTCCTCAGAAAATAACCTCCAACACACCCTGAAAAGTCTTCCCTGAGTTGTGCTACGCATGAGATAAAACCATTCTCCCCCACCACCTTTGCGTAAAAAAAATCTTGTAATTCCCTTGTTGGATGATTATCGCCTAACATTGGCATTTATGTCCTTAGGTGGTCGTCATCTCTTTTATTTTCTTTAAGTATAAATTTTAATTGACTTGTATGTCTTCAAGGCGGTCACTGACTCTAATTATTATATAAAAATAATTATAACCGAATCATATTTGAGTTTGTTCCCTAGTTTGAAATGGTTTTCTTAATTAGAGTGTGTTTTTTTTGTTTTTTTTAAAGGTTTTACTTAATGGGCTTATTTCATTAATGATTTAAATTAATTTATTAATTAATGGTTTTAGTTAATTTAGTTATATTGTTATTTTAGGATATTCATTAAATTTATTAATTAATTTTAGACTTAATACATTCCTTGATAGTTGGGTATCTAATTAGTATTTATAATTAATAATTCATTTATCTTATACTTAAGTATTCTTCATAATCAATTAGTATGTATACTAGTAAAGTGCGTGGAATGCATGCATATGTAGTTATCATGTGCATGCCTCGTATGGATGCTAATACTCTTATTATGTCCATAATTAGAGATGGGTCATTGCATACACCCCTCCTTCAGAAAACTTTGTCTTGAAGCTAGAGTTTATATAGTATATCAATAATTACTTTACCGATTAATATAATCATGTAAGGATTTTGTTTCATGATTGAATTCTCATTTTTAATGTGAGGGAACTTCAAAGAAAAAAATATTGAAAATTTATTGGTTTACAACTTTAGTATTCATGCCCTATCCCAGCAGGGTTCCTAAGTTATTCTAGAATTTCCCTATCCTTCCGAAAATCTTATGCTCCCATCTTATCCATCCTCTAATAGAATATTCCATGGCACTAACTATATTAACATAAACATCCATACAACCCCAAGGGTGGTAGTGTCGACTATATCAACCTAACTTCTATAATAGGCATTTGGAAGTCATCATCATCAGTGGTTATCACTTATGTCAACCCAAGCAGCACCAAGGGCTACCCTGATTTTGAATGGGCATTTTGACTTGAAAACTTACTTTATTCTGAGTCAAGGATATTCTATATGGATTCCACTCGTCGAGATGTTTCTGTTGATATGTGGCATGCCACGTAATTCTTCACGATTTTAGAGATATTCATGTTTGAAGTTAGTAACCCCAGTTAGTGGGCTAAAACCCTATGGGGTTGTGGCATCACACTCATAATTGGTTGTGGTAATTGAAAATTCAATAATTAATAATGTTGTTTTCTCCTAAAATCCCTCCAATGTTCACTGTTGAGGACCCTCCCAACTCAAGACATTCATATAAATAATGACCATCATATCCTCCTCTAGAAGGTTATTTGTGGCTTCAAATAGGTCATTGTGGAATTTTTGCTATAACACATTTTCAGAGAAGTTTCGGAAGCTGAAATTAACACCCATTTGAGGCAACATCTGGGTGAACCTCGTGACCAAATTTTAGATCTTGGTTCACTACATTTTTAGATATACGATCTGAGGAAGTTAGGGTTTTTGCAAGATCTGGAATTCCATGAAAAATAGGTGATGTTGGGAAAATAATCATAACTTTCTCTCTGAGAATTGGATTCAAATTTCATAAATAGGGATAGAAAAAAGGATGAACTTTAGTTTTTTTGGTATCGTTTTGAGGGCCAAAGTTTGCAACAGTGACAAGTGGAACTTCATACAAGTTCGCTCTACTGAACTAGACTATAATCAGGTCATTGTGGACGATTGGGCATAACTCTTTATTGAAGAATAAAATCTTTATCAGACCTATGGGGTTGTAAAGAGAACTCATAAGGCTACCACAGGACAAAATTTTAGACCCTAGAGATCTGAAATTACATACATACAACAGATTCAATATGGATCACCTAAAAGGAAAGAAAAAGCATGCATTCAAGGATCACTGTAGTAAGGACCATACATCAACAGTCAAGGGTAAGTCTCCTATAGTAAGGTATGTATAATTAGTGTTTATATTTTAATTTTGAGTATCATATTTGAAATATTTTTTTGCAGGACAACGTAAGTATATACAGTGTCTCTGTTATATCTCTATGTCTCTATATGTCACAGTTAGTTTTTCAGATGTCCTATTCTTGATAATACACATTTGATGCTACATATTCTTCATACTACACCAAGTCTATTAAATCTATATGATGTTGTATGTCCATGTTAGTTGTCTTGTCATAGTTGATAAAATGGTCTCTATTGTTGTACTTAGAACTTGGTCCATCATAAGTCCAGGGTCTGTCATAAGTTTTTATTGTATATATCTTTAGGTCAGTTTTGGATATATTCTTGCATAGAGTCCAGGCCTATATCAATATTTGGAGTGTTTGTGTACTGTAGCAACAAGGCAACAACAAAATTGACAATCACACTTCAGGTATGCATTGTAATTTTAATTTGTATTTATTCATTATTATGCACTTATATGTGTTTTGTAGGAAGAGGTAAGCTGAAGGGCATTTTGTTTTGTTTTGGAATTGGTTTCGCGGGGAAAATTTTGCATGAAGGTATAAGAAGATTCAAGTAAAAAATCAAGCAAGAATTCAAGAGAAGAAGTATCAAATCAAAGGAAGCATTGTAGCAGGACATCCTTAAATACATGACAGCCATCTAGATATCATGAAGTATTGTTAAGGCCAAGAGTCATCATTTTAAAGTTGTAAAAGAGTCATCTTTGTAAAAGAGTCATCATTGTAAAGTTGTAAAAGAGTCATCATTGTAAAGATTGTAAAAGAGTCATTTTGCCTAGAGTCCAAGAGGCAGTGTTGGGAGGTATAGGAGTCATTGTTGGGTTGCAAATCATAGAGTGATTGGGTATTTGGTCAAGTACAAGAAAAATATTGTACATCTTATTGTATCATGGATTGTTTTCCCTAGTTTGGGAATCCACAGTCCTGTCTTATTTCAGTCATTATAAGGTGGCAAGGAGGTGCTAGGAGGTGTATGAAATCACCTACAGGTTGGGGCCTGCAAACACTTCAGGGTGGTAGGATGGTGCTAGGGCAAGTTATGGCTCACTAGGTTGTTGGGGCATCCATTCAGTTGATTTGAAGAAACCAGGGCATTGGGTTGTCCTTCCAGTGGGAGCTGGAGAAGAATGATTTTCTAGAATTCTAGGAAGTTATCGCTTTCATTTTAATTGTGAATGAAGATTAAATAATTTATTAGAAAATCGTTTGATGGTTTTTGACCCAGAGGGGGTTTTCCACCTAAAATTCTTGTGCCTACTGTGTTCTTTTATTTATTGTTATTACTTCATAAACATTAATAATAATTGAAGATTAACTGATTCTCTAAAAAGATTTGAAAGTGCTAATTGCTAAGGAATATTGATTCACCCTTCTCTCAGTATTTCCAATAATTATTACATTATAAAGGAGTAGAACTTGCACAATCCTCCCATGACTCTATTTTTTGGAGGATAAATGGTGGGAAGCACCTCCAACCCTCCTAATTGGACTAGGGTCAACACCCTATCTTGGAATCACAATGAGCCTAAATTTTTCTTGGATTTTTTTCATCATGTGGTCAGTTTGATAACAATAATATCTATGATAGAAACACTTGTTTATGCATTATAACATATGAATTAATACATTCAAAACCAAAATAAGTATATCATCTACAATATAAATATTTGTTTATAAAATATAACATATGCATCAATATATTCAAAACAAAAATAATGATATCATTTGGAATATAAATACATGTATATACATTATAACATATGCATCAATAAATTCAAAACAGAAACAAATTCAAATAATGTATTTCCAACATTCATATTTTTTTACCTTTGT
Organism: Pinus taeda; assembly: GCA_000404065.3. Lineage (NCBI taxonomy): Eukaryota > Viridiplantae > Streptophyta > Pinopsida > Pinales > Pinaceae > Pinus > Pinus taeda. The sequence goes on along the minus strand of APFE031272445.1, from coordinate 18,636 downwards.
GTTATTGATCTTTGAGTTCATATAACATATTTGGCTATGTCTAGCCAATATACATGTAGTTGGATTTTACATCAAGTAGTCAAGTGTGGTCACTATAATTATATCCATCTCATCAATAATAAGAAATATGTGGTTTTAACATACTCACACATGCTTGATAAGTAAAACATAATATGTATACATTTCATTCATAACATAATTCACATTGATATCCATGTACCAACAACATGTGCATATTTAATTAAGCATAAATGACAAAACATAATTATTTGAAATAACATTCTCACCTCTAACTCCTCATAGTTGTAGATAAGTCCAAAATGATAGTCTTATGTATCTGGCTAAACAAAGTAAGTATATACAAAATAAAGCTTTAAGTTCTTCAAAATCAAAGCAAGTTGGGATACTTCTGGCATATGGTTTCTATATCTTCCCAGGTAGCGGGCCTAGGACTATACTTGTCCCATTGGACCTTAACTTGGTCCACCAGGCAGTTACTGAGTTGTTGAACCCTACATTACAATATACATAATGGTTAAACTAAAATGGTTCCCTCATCTGATATCTTCATTTCATTCCTTTGAAGGTTGTGATATTTGTCATCTATGTAGTTTCCTAGTACATCTACATGAAAAAAATTATGAATTTTATGCAAATGGGGTGGCAGTGCAAGACGGTAGGCGATAAGTCTGATTATTTCTATAATTTTAAATGGTCCAATAAACTGGGGTGACAACTTTCTTCCCTTTCTAAACCAAATGGTGCTTTTGTTTGGCCTGATACAGATAAAAACCTAATCCCCTACTTTATAATTTGTATCCATACTGTGAGCATCAGCGTAGCTTTTCTGTATATCTTGTACTTCTTTTAACCATTACCTAATTTTTTTTACTTGTTCTTCCATCTCTTGAATTAGTTTTGGTACCACTATCACCTAGTCCTCTAATCTATCCCAACTTAATGGTGTCTTACATGGTCTTCCATAAAATGCTTCAAATGGAGGCATTCTAATTGAACTATGGTAATTGTTTTTTGATGCAAATTCAACTAAGGGAAAGTACTTTTCCCAATGTGTTTGTTGGTCCGTAACATACATCCTTAGCGTATCTTCCAATATTTGGTTCCCCCCCTTTATTTATTCATCAGTCTCAGGGTGATAACTCATACTTAAATTAACTTGGGTTCTAAAAGAAAACTGCATATCAATCCAGAACCTTGAAGTGACTCATGAATCCCTATCTTATTAGGAACTCCATGGAACCTAATAAATTCATTTATAAATACCCAAGTTATGTCAACAACTTCATAAGTATCTTTTACAAGAAAAAAGTGAGTACTTTTCGTTAATTTATCTACTATGACCAAAATGACATTGTGCTTTATGGGGTAAGAGGTATCCCTACAACCAAATCCATAGAAATCACCTCCCACTTGGTCATTGGAACGTCATGTGGTTGTAGGAGACCCACTAGGTAATGATGGTTGACCTTCACCTACTGACATTCAAGACATTTTGCAATGAATTGAACAATATCACACTTCATGCCTCCCCAAAAGAATAGTTTCCTCTTGTCGACATAGATTTTATTTACACGAGGAATCACACAATAAAGTGCTTTGTGGGCTTCCTTGAGGATGGTGTTGCAGATATCTCCAATATCAGGGATATACATCCTTCCTTAGAATCATAATAGTCCATCATTCTCTAGCTCATACCCTTCAAACATAGGTTCTCTTGTATTTTAACTTTGAATCCCATATTTTATTTTTAAATACCAATTATCTTCTAAGATATGTTCTAACACTCACTCCCTCAAGTTTACCCTAATGGGTATAAAGGAAAAGATCCTTGGCCTTCTACTTAGGGCATTTGCCACTAAATTTTCCTTCCCTTCGATGTATGAAATTCCAAAGTCATATTCACTTAAGAACTCACTCCATCATCTTTACCTAGCATTCAATTCCCTTTGGTTAAACAAGTATTTTAGGCTTTGATGATTTCTTTTGAGCATAAAAATTCTCCCTATAAGGTAGTGTCTCTATATTTTTAAAGCTAGCACTACAACAGCCAAATCTAAATCATGTTTGGGGTAGAGTTCCTCATGAGGATTTAAATTCCTAGAGGCATATGCTATTACTTATTTTTCTTGCATTAATACTACACCTAATCCCCACTTGGATGCATTGGTACATACAATAAAGTCCTTTTCCATGTCAGGTGCTCACAATATTGGTGCCTTGATCAACAATATTTTAATCTCAATGAATGCAATGTCACATTCCTTAGTCCATTCATATATTTGTGTTGGAGGGTTGTGAAAGGATTTGCAATTTTCGAGAACTTGTCTACAAACCTTCGATGGTATCCCAATAAACCAATAAAACTACGAATTTCATGCACATTTTTTGGTATTGGGCAATCCATAATTTCTTTTACCTTCTATGGATCTATGGAGATCGCTTCACCAGATATGATGTGACTAGGCTAGATAATGAATCTCCTTCTGAAAGAAAGAACACTTCGACAGCTTTCCATATAACTAGTGCTCCCTTAGGCATGATAGTACTATTCGTAAGTGTTCTTCGAGCTCCTTATCATGGAGTAGATGAAAATATCATCCAAGAAGACTTTTACAAAGCAATCAATATACTTATGGAAAACATTATTCATAAGGTTCATGAATACTGTGGGTGCATTGATTGACCCAAATGGCACCACTGTGAACTCATAATTCCTAAAGCGTGTTTGAAATGTAGCCTTAGGAGCATCGTTATCCTTAATTATTGATTGATGATAACCAGACTATAAATAATTTTTTGAAAATATAGAATCCATTTTCATTTAGTCGAAGAGATCATCAATTCGAGTCATTTGATACCTATTCTTTTATATAGCTTGATTTAAGTCTCAATCGTATATATAGAGCTGCAAGGAACCATCTGTATTCATGAAAAAAATTACACGTGAACCCAAAGGTGAGATACTGGGCCAAATGAGTCCTAATTCTAATAACTCCTTCAGTTGTATTTTCCATTCTTAAATATTTGGAGTCGTCATTCTATAGGGAGTCTTGGAGATTGGTTATGTTCTAAGCTTTAATCCTATTTTGATATCAAGCTCCCTTTTAGGAGGTAATCCTGGTAGTTCCTTTGGAAAAACATCCAGAAATTTGGGCAACACATGATATTACTCTAGTGATGGTCCCTTTTCCTTACTTACTTCCTTTATTGCATATACTTGACAAATTTTTCTTAGGCAATGATTCATTTGCATTATTGAGATGAAGCGTAAATATACCTTTTTTTTAATACCTTGGATTTGGATCAACTCTCCCTCATCATTTATCGAGATAATTCTCTTCCCTAATAGCCCACCCAAGCTTCTTGAGTTTCCAGCCAATCCATCCCTATGATGAGGTCATAAGTTCCTAAGGTAGTGACATATACTTTTGACTTAGCTGAACAAACTCCTAAATCAACCACACATTCCTCAACACTTTACTCTACTAACTGCAGTTCCCCTGAAGCCATATTTACCTGTCTAAAATCATTTGACTTGTGTGCTTACAACCTACATTTATCTAATGCATATGAAGAAATGAAAATATTAATAACGCCAAAATAATATAAAATTTTGAGTTTGATATTGTAAATTGTACCTGATGACTCCACTACATTGGATTAATATTCTATCGGGTTATTGTTGGTTGTTGCATGGATTCTATGATTGGTTTAGAAAATGAGGACTCTTTTCCTTCCTATACACAAAACTTGATAAATCCATTAGGAAATCATGCCAAAAATGAGGTTCTCCACATCCCCAACAATCAACTTATGGTGATCCCCTTACGTTATTCTATGAGCTTCTTGAAAAAGAGTTCCTTCCCCACATGCTTCTTCCTATTCTTAAATTTCCTCGAGAGTTACATTGTCTCATGTTAGAATGTTATGAAACTGCAGATACCACATTAGTTGCCATTGGAGTCCTTGCTCCTACTCCCCTTAGAGTAAACTTATTTCCATAAGGAGGTGACCTCGAATTACCTCCCCTAAAGAAGTTTTGGGGGGTTTCCCTAGAAATCCTAGCTGTGGGGATCTCGTTGGCTTGATGTACCTTTTAATCAATAGATTCTCCTCTACATAACAAACACATTCAACTACCTCCGCTACTAAAGATGGCCTCCACATTCTGACCATGGCCCTGTTTCAAGGGTTTAATCCATACACAAAACACTGAGCTTGGCTTTCATCGACATTTAGATAAGGGACATATTTTAAAAGTTCCATAAACCTCATCTCATATTCATCCATTATTTTTTTACCTTGGACTAATGCATGAAAGGCTCTGCCCTGTTACTCTTGAAAGTAGGGTGGCAAGTATTTTGAGTGAAATTTTTCCATAAAAAATTCCCATGGAAAGTTTTCTAATGTGATATTTAACTATTTTTCTAGATTCACCCACCAAATTAAAGCACTTCCTCTTAGCTGACATATAGTGATCTTTGTCTTGGAGGTAGAGGCATATTCCTTTAGTGCAAAACATCTTGTCATTCCTTCCAACCATGCTTTAGCACATTCTCCAAGTCGCCTCCCTGAAAATTACGGTAGCTTAATCCTTTGGATCTCCCTAGAAATGTACTCATGAGGTTGTCTATGATATGATCCTTATATTCCTATGGGTTTCCTTCCTCAAATTAAGGTCACTCTTCCTCGGTAGTGGTTGTCGACATCCATTTTAGTGTTTCCATGGTTGCTTCCAATGAGCACATTATAATGAATAGCTTAGGTGTCGAAGCAATTAATGATGATGGTGTTTTTGGTTGTAGCGATAGTGGTGGTGCCAGTGGTGGTGTTGTTGCTAGTCTGCCTTGTCATCAACATGTCTCTACCATCGCAGCTTGTTCTGGTCACATAAAAATGATTATGAGTACTTGAGGTGCAAACTTATTTCAGGAAATATAACATCATAAACTCAAGCTCGTATAAGGGCATAGGTTTTCTACTATTATTACCTGCAAGTAGGTGTTACTTGTTAGCACTTTGTAAATCCCTTAATGTTGAGGGAAGGGATCCCACAGGTAACCACTAACCACTCTGGGCTGGAAACTGGTCCTTTCCAACTAGAGGGGACTCCTTCAGTTAAGAAGAACAAATACTTTTAGACTATGAAGCACACAGAGACGAGATTTGAAGGGGTTTATAATATTTGTTGGAAATTGATGAAGGTTTCTAGGATATGGGTACTTGTGATCAGAAAATTACTAGCTTGTGATGCCTATACATATACCAACCAATTTCATGCACAAAGGCCTGTTTCAGCACATACTTTGAAATAGACAATAAATTATAGTATAGTGGGAGATAAATAAAGAGATACTCATTCACTTGTGACAGAAATAGGTAAACATCTATTATTGTATATTCATGATCAAGTATTAAGAGGAACACACAAAGAATAAAGGTGTAACATATTTCATTTGCAATGGAAACATTTAAACACAACCAAATTAGAGCAATTTAAGTTGAATTCTAATACGATTGATTTATTATACCCATAAAAATATTGAAAAAGAAAATGAAAAGGATGACAAATACACTAGAGAAGAACAATTTTGAAGCATCATACCACAAGTATCTCTATAATGCTAACTGGAATAACTTCAACATTAGGCATTATCATTAATAAAAGATCACAACACAAATATGTCTGAAACAGTTCACAATAATATCCAACCCTTTTTAACTTTTATCACTAGGCATTATATAGCCTTACATCTTCAAAAATATCATGTCTAGATACAACACATCTTTGATCCATGAGGTGGATCGAATTGATCACAAAAGCAGTAATATTAACATATGGAGAGTCTTTTTCTTCTAATGTAAAAAAAAAACAAAAAAAAACACTAAACCTTATCACACTATCCTATTCAAAAAACTATCTAAATCCATAAAATCATTGTGATAATCGAACCATGCTTTTTGACACAAAAAACAAGAAACAGTATTGATTTTCCAAATCTATGCACAACAACCAAGTAGTATGCCCTATTGGCATGAATTTATATGCAAAGGAATACACCTTGATGATTACTCGGTGATGACCCAGACCTTGACTCAGTAATGCACTCATCCACCCACCTTCTGACAAATGGTTGCCTCAAAATATCCATGAATTTCCACAATCTCAAACCAAATTCCAAAATTTTTACAATTTTTCTAACAAAAACTATGAAAATAGGCCTCGAAGAAACACCTCTAGCTCCAAAATGGTAGAACCTGTGTAAAACCTAAAGGCGTTTATTGTATATGAACTTGTCCTGGAGATAAACCTCTCTCATTTTCTTCAAATTCTTCCCCATCTCCTTAGAAACAGCGCTACAAAACCATGACTAATACAGGGGAATAGACAATCCAAAAAATATGCCTTAAAGATGCATTCAAAACTCCCAATCTATGATACCTGTACATAAACTGGAAGAGTTTATTGTTCTTTGACCCGTTCTTGAGAAAAAACTCTCTCCATTTTTCTAAATTCGGCTCCACTTGGTTATAAAGCTATTTTGAAAAGGATGACCAAAACAGTCAGATTCAGAGGAAATTATGTAGAAAAGTGTAGCAGACCTCCATGCTTGGCATGGTTTCTGATGGTTTTGAAAAAACCTAAGCAGATGGGTGTACTTTACATGATGGCTTGTTGGTGTAGAATCCTTTAATTGCTCATTTCCCCACTTATAGACTTCCAAACTGATTGATCCTAGTTTGTGCAGTGACTATGTGACTTGGAATTTTGTGTAGCAAGTGTGTAGCAACCTTCTCCCACTTGAAAAACCTGCCTTCAAACCTATTCCAAGATACTTTTAGCCCTGAGACATATGACTATCATCCTCCCTTAGTGAAGAGCGCTAATTTCAAATTGGAGAGAGAAATGAGGGTGCTATGAGAGATTTTGGAAGTGCACCTTTTTGTTTTGTTTTGATCATGAGTCTGAACTGAAGAGGGTAATTATGGTCATGTAAGGAAAATCGTAGTCATGAGTTGTGAGGGTGTCATACAAATAATGATAATTATGAGAGGTGAGTTTATGAATGTAGGTGGTAATGATAAGAAGTGGAATTAGGAGGGAGTGTGTATATGGATATGATATTAAATATAAATGTATATGTATGGGGGTGGTGTATGGAAGGAATTTTAGGTAATACAATATATGGAAAGGATATATGAATGAAAAATGTATAAAAGGATTATATGAAGGGGGAAACATGAGTTATAAATGGTGGAATGGGCTAATGAACCATACTCAACATCACACTCAACAAAACCTTAAAAAAGGTCCAAGATTTAATTGTTTGTTCAAGATTTTGACCAGTGACCAATGACACATAACCTTTTGAACCCTAAAAGACTTTATATGAGCATATGACCCCGTGGCCTTCTCCTTGAGTTAGACTCTCTTCAAATTTTGTTTTATCTTTATGGATCCATTATGAAATACTTGCAAGGATGTAAGACAGTGACTTTTAGACAATGACAACAATATTAGTTCATAGGCTAAACTGTTATTCAAAAACTAAAAATGAATGAATAAAGACAAATACATTTGATCTCTAAAACCTTGGACCCTAACATTACGGATATTGAGGTCAAGGAGGGTGGTATTATTACCTTCTTGTTCTAAATTGAAGGGTAATTTATTTTAATATGTAACAATGTGTAACAATACTTATCATATTGTGTAGGTCTTTATATTTCATCAATATTTGTTTATTAGTAGTTTTAGCTCGATGTTTATAATCTTTAACAAATGTCATTCAAGGATCTTTCTTTAATAATGCTACCATGTTGCACTCTATCCACATGATTCCTCTATGAATTCCTCCTTATGATGTTTAGTTATCTTGTGGGTTAATTGTTTCCGAGAAACTATATATAATATATATTATATATATATTATATTATATATATATTTTATATATAATATATAATTATATTATTATTGATATATAGTGCTGAATTGTAGGCTATCAAAATGTAATGTGAATTAGATTATAATTCTTCAGTCACACTATGAACATATGCATGTTACTCAAATTTTGCTATTATATATGTGATCAATTTACAAACGCAGGTTATATTGAAAAATAAATAAATGCTATAATATGAGAGTTTCTTTATGGTTTAGATATATATATATAATTCAAAATAAATAAGGATGGTTCTGTAAACATTACTACCACCCTCCTTACAAATATTACCGTTGTAGGAAATGTGTTACAATGATTTTTTCACTTTAATTCCTCAATGTCTATCATTGCAGTTGTTATAAAGGTTCTCTTAATTGTAGTAAGAATTGTGATACATGACTTTATGCATTATATTTTTAATATTTATATTCTCTACAAATTAGACATTCTAAATTCAATAAGAATTATCTATTATATATATGATATATATATTATATTATATATTATATTATATTATATATATTAATATATATATCACTTTACTAACATATATATAACCAATGTTTATATATATAAACCCTTGTCATCTAATTCTAATCCACACCATGTTTCTATATATGTATTATTTGTTAGAAAATCGAAAGGAAGAGAATATTTTCTTACTTTGATAATAGCTTCTGATATATTTGAATTATATTATCTTCTTATGTCTTTTTTTCATCAAGCAACTATCAAACCATAAAGAGCATGAAGATCACAAAAACAATAGAAAGTATGTAGGCTTTTAGTTAAGGAAAAAGCCCTCTCCTAGGGGGAAACCCAATCAAAATTATCTTCTTCTTAGAGAACCAAGTCAAAAAGAGACATCCAAGACCTCTAGACCAAGACAAAGCTTCAAAATTCTATCTCAATCAAGGTTTTGGCCTCCACTTCAGGTTTGCAATTTTGGCCTACAACTTTGGACCTACAATTTTCCCAAAAACCCTAGAAAACTCGCACGTGGCAGTTGCAATAAGAAAATTTTCAAATCTTTAACTTCATTAGGACTACTCCTCTTTCTTATACCTTTGCACTTTATTATATTACAGATTGAAATTGTGTGATGATGTGTGTCCAAAAAGGTTAAAGTCTTCTCCAATATATACCTTTTCCAATAGGTCGAATAGCCACATCAAGGTTGACTTGTCACTAGTAGGCCTGACTTGGTCTTGGAGGAAAATCTAACTTTCTTGAATCGAAATATTTTTTCTTTCTCAATACAAATAGACCAAGAAGGGTCTAATTGTAGAAAATATGTTATAGGTTAACCCAATAATGCAATATAAATCAAAGCAGAATACTATAACCTACTTCTACTATCAATTTCTAGAATCTTAAAGATTGAGCTGAACAATATAACCAGAAGAAGAAGAATCAATGACACAATAAACATGAAAATAATTTTGGGGAAAGTCTCAAACAAAACCCCACACTATTGTATTATCATAAATGGTGGAAATACATAGGAATTATACAAATCCTTAGCTCTCACAGCTAGCCAGATCTCAGTACAATCCTCGCAGATGCTCACAGGAAATCTTGTCTTCTCTCCATCCTTCCTCTCTGCTCTCCAAACTCCTATTTCCTTGCATTGTTCTATGTGGATAATTAGCCTTTTACCAAGTGGAAAACCAAGCCTTCAAAATTGCGCAATCCTCAAGGATGAATCCTTGACTGCATGCATGAGTTTTCTCCATGAGAAAACACATGCAACTGATAGTACATTGTCCTTGAACATTAATATCAACTAGGTCTTTCTCATAATAGACATGCATGAGTTTCTGATGAGGGAATATTCAGTTAACTGGAGTAGCACTAGTTGAGTGCATTAATGCATCAACTGACTATTAACTCACTATTATTTCCTCAAACAATTTGGAACTAATTTAACTGGAATTAACTCAATAAACTGAGTTAACTAATTAAAACTCAAATATAACTCAATCTTATCTCCTTAATTTAAGGGATAACTCTTGCATGACTTTAGAAAGACTTATAACTTGAATTTCTCCAACTAATTAATTATTTCCAAGTAGCTGTTAAGACTCAATTCGATTTTAATTCACAATTTAATTCAAGGACAAATTAAATTGGAATATTCTTGTTGCCATATTTCAACACTCCCTCTCAACAAGAAAGGGATTATTTGTCACCTCGATCCTCTCTCTATGGTTCTAAAATTTACACGTCGACAACGCCTTTGTCAAAATGTTAGCGTCTTGCTCCTCTATCGAAATATACTACAGCAACATGATCCTCTTGAACTATGAAAAGCCACAGGCGACAAATTTTGCCTTATGCTTCTCCACACTACCATTAACAGCTTGCTTTACCTTGTAAAGCCAACGGGAACTCACAACTGACTTGTTCTCCGGTCTCGGAACCACGTCCCAAACACTATTATGAACTATGGAGTCATACTCCTCTACCATAGCATCAACCCAAATCAACTGTTGCACTGCTTCCTCAAAGGAAGATGGCTTAGTCTCAACACATTCCCCAACAAGGGCCATGTATCCAGTGTACCTCTCAGGTGACCTCCTCTGTCTGCATTGAGAAGATGGTGCTCCCACATTCTCTCTCGCATACTCCAACAATCTGTCAGCTTCTCTTGTGCACTTCTGTTCACCTCTGGAAGACTCTTCTTGAGTGGATGTCTCCACTCCTAGAACCTCTACATGCGGCTGCTCCGCATCAGTATGAGGCTCCTCCTCCTTAGGAACCAATAGTTCCTCCACAATCTGTAGTTGGAGCTCCCCCTCAAGGGAAACTCGCATGGCCTTCTACTCATCATATTTGAGATCTCTGCGAACCACTCTCCTCCAACTAGTAGGAAAGTACACCCAATAGTTGTGAGGTGTATCAGTGTACCCCACAAATATCCCCAACTCTGTTGTTGGCTCAAGCTTCTTCCATGCATCCTTTGTCACATGGCAATATACCGATGAGCCAAAGATCCTGAAGTGACCCACATCTGGTCTCTTACTGGAGAAAGCTTCCTTTGGTGTTTTAATCCCAAGTATGAGATGCGGGCTTCTATTTTTCAAATACACCACGGTGTTGCATGCCTCATCCCACAAGTGAAGTGGTAGACCTTGGTCTTGCAGCATTGCCCATGCTACCCCTACAATAGTTATGTTCGTCCTCTCGGCCACCCCATTCTGCTATGGGTTATGAGGTGTCGTCAACTCTCGTTTAATTCCTTCCGCTACACATAATTCCTTAAACTCTTGAGAGACATATTCTCCACCATTGTCACTTCTCAAGGCCTTGATATTCTTCCCTGACTCTTTCTCGACCAAAGCTTTGAACTCACAAAACTTTATGAAGGTTTGGTCCTTCTTCTGCATGAAATATCCAGCATTTACGAGAATAGTCATCAATTAAAATCACATATTACCTTTGCTTCTTTGTGGATGCCATCGAGAATGGTCCACATAAATCAATATGAACTTGCTCTAAGATAGCCTCTGCTCAACTATCTTGATCATGAAAGGAAGACTTGGTGTAATTTCCCAAGGTACAACCTTTGCATGTGTCAACTTGCTCAAGTTTACCTTTGGGAAGTTCTGTAGATATCTGTTGCATTATCTTCAAAGCCCCATGATGCAAATGGCCCAACTGCCTATGCCACAACTCGCCAATGTCTTGGCTTTGCACTAATTCTGCTTTCATACTCAGTCCTATACAATCATCTACCTCTAGTTTATAGAGATTCTTCGCCCAACTTCCTATCCTCTTGGTCTAACCTGTGGCTATATGTCTTAGGAATGCCTTTGCTTTATTGAAGACAAAATCGCGATTGACACCAAGTTCTTCTTCAGTCCAGGAACATACATCACATCTGTCAAGGTGAGAAGAGCTTCGTGCTCCCTCTAAAAATAAATCATGCCCACTCCTGAAACACTATACCTTCCGACGTCACCCATCTCTATGCGCATCTTGAGGTCTTTCTCCTCCAAGGCACTGAATAATTTTTTATCACCGGTCATGTGGAATGAGGCTCCACTATCAAGATACCAGACACAACCCATCATCGATGACACCATGAATGCGATGAAGGTAAAGTCCATTTCGAACTGAGAGGCTAATGCCTCACCTTCTAATCCTTCCGAGGATCCCTTGGACTTCTTCGATGGGAAATTAGTCGCATAATGTCCCATCTTGTGACAATTAAAGAATCTTACTTTAGACATGTCACCCTTCTTCCCTCCATGAGAAGAATTCGATTTGAAATGGGAAGCCTTCCCCTTCCTTTTCCTTGCCTTACTTGCTAAGGCCAGATTTTCTTCATCATCATTCTTAGATGAAGAACCATCTCGTGTGCTCCTCCTGATCTCCTCCTACCTAAGATCAAACCATATTCATTCCTAATCCAGTGGTTTCTCCCTTCCATTCAAAAATTCCTGTTAGCTATTCCAACTCTTTGGAAGGCCAAGGAGAGTGAGGCTCACCATATCATCATCTGTAGTAGTTATTCCCACACTGCCAAGCTCATCTTTGCAGGTGGTGAACTTGTTCAGATATGTGGAAATAGTATTGCCCTTCTCCATCTTGATTCTTCGAAGCTTATCCTTAAGTGCCAATTTCCTCTGGTCGCTACTGTTTTGGTAGAGATCCTTGAATGTCTTCCACATTGAAAATAGAGTATCCTTCCCAGGGAGACTCGAGACAATATGGTCTCGAACTCCCTCAAGGATGATCTGTCTCACCTTCGCCACACACTTCTTCCACTCAGCCAACTCTTGTGCATTAGTTGAAGCTGGCTTTGGGATTTCTTGATCAATGAATTCCTTCAAGCCATTGTCTTCTAATACAGCCTCCATTCTACCTTTCCATGTTATGTAATTTGAGCTACCTTCCAAGGCATTCTCGAGTCTCAAGCCATAGAACGCCATTGGCCAACGTTGAAGTATGATATGAATTCGATTTGCACCTAGAACCCCGAACTTCAAAATTCAAATTATCTTCTCAGTATATTGTTCACAGCTCAGATACCGTGTGGAAAATATGTTATAGGTTAAACCGATAATGCAATATAAATCAAAGTAGAATACTATAACCTACTTCTACTATCAATTTGCAGAAGCTTAAAGTTCAAGCTGAACAATATAACCAAAAGAAGAAGAATTAATGGCACAATACACATGAAAATACTTTTGGGGAAAGTCTCAGACAAAACCCCAAACTATTGTATTATCTTACATGGTGGAAATACATAGGAATTATACAAAGCCTTAGCTCTCACAACTAGCCAGCTCTTAGTACAATCCTCACAGATGCTCATAGGAAATCTTGGCTTCTCTCTAGCCTTCCTCTCTGCCCTCCAAGCTCCTATTTCCTTGCGTTGTTCCTTGTGGATGATTAAGCTTTTACCAAGTGGAAAGCCAAGCCTTCAAAACTGCGCAATCCTCAAGGATGAATCCTTGACTACATGCATGAGTTTTCTCCATGAGAAAACACATGCAACTAATAGTACATTGTCCTTGAACATTAATCTCAACTGGGTCTTTCTTAGAATAGACATGCAT
>APFE031272444.1:0-15782 GCA_000404065.3 Pinus taeda | reverse complement strand
TAGACACTGAGATGATAAAGAAAACCCTATGAATGATGATAGACTCAGCTGAATGATGACCTGGATTGGCATTTGGGCAACTTTAGAAGGAGTTGAAGCAAACCCTAGACCTAAAGCCTAGTGACCAAATTTTGTTTGAAGACTCTTTGAAATGACAAAATTTGACCTTAACACTTTGAAACCACTTTGTAAGAGCATATTTGATCACTGGAGGAAGGCTGGAAAGACTGACACTAACAGGTTACATGCTATAGACTATATGTAGAAGGGGCACGTGGTGCATGCATGCAGAGTTTCTTTAAAGTAATAATTTTCTCAAATTTATAATTTAAACCGTTAATTAACTCTATTTACACTTATTCCCTTGAAGTAATTTTCTGAAATTTATAATTTAAACCGTTAATTCACTTTATTTAGACTTATTTAATGGATGATAAAATGTTTTCTTCACACTTAGTGATTATAAATATTATAATCTCATTATTGATTCTAGCCATTAAAATAAACAAAACAAAACCAAATACACATTCTTATGAGTATTCTATATATGTTTTCTGCAGCGTCTTACAAATTTCAAGAAAATTGTTTCAATCAAGCACATCTGTACCATCTTCTTATAGCAAGACATGTAATAAATCTGTATTATTAAATGTCAGTAATCGAACTTACAGAGTTGTGTTATCTCGAATTCTTTTATTTGATCATGATCCATGCATAAATAATACATTGATACAAAATAAGCTCCAATTCTTTTAACCAGGTGGGGATTCTTGTATCAGTTAAAAAAAATATGAGATCCCTTTATCAATAAAACACTGATACCAAAAAAATAGAAGCACGCTTTGAAACTATTGTAGAATGTAGCTTAAATGATTATGCGCAAAACATCATAGGTTAGTGCTTATTTACCCTGTTTCAAAATTGCATCAAATGTGTATAATTTATTTAATTACTTCTATTCACAGTGATATTGTTGGACACCTAATCCTAGATGGGTTAGTGTGGAAGCTAAAGAGACTAAGTAGTCCAAGGGACCTTGGGATGTGAATCCCAACGGTCACCACATGTACTATAAATATGTATCATTTGTGAATAAAAATTGAATTGCATGCTTTATCATTTATATCTTTCTTGCTCCCCATGTGTGTTTAACATGGTATCAGAGCCATGATGTGTGGCCTGTTTTCCCTGAACAACTGGTCTGAGCTACCTTGAATAGTGCTGGCCTAGCCTTCATTACCTGCGCTCCGTCTGGCACACCTACACTGCCTCTGCCATAACACATCTGCCCTCACATAATGCGCTGCCTCTGCCACACCTGCGCTGCACCTCATTATTAAACGCTGGTGACAATATTGTACGTTGTTCTGACATTACTGAAACGCTGTTTTGGCATTAAGGAAATGTTGTGCTGCCCTTTTCATACCATTGAAACGCCTCTCAGATACGTTGATCCCTCTTCCAGCGTTACACTGCCCTAGTGCTCTTCGGTTTTCTCCTTATTGCAGACATAGGGTTTGTTGTATGGTCCTTGTGTGTGTCATTTCAATTTCCTTAGCCAGTGGTAATGTATTGGCAGAGTAACGTTTCTGCTCAGCGCCTTACAACATGTTTGAGTGTCGAATGTTCAGGCATAGTGAATGACTTTTCTATCTGTGTATTGGTGTTGTAACGCACTATCCATTACCACAAGCGTAGAAATCAAATGTGACTGTCGAGAGTTCGGGCCTCTGTAATGGAAGAATAACCAGCTCGTAAAGTTCCTGTTTAACCTTGTCTAACCCTCCAATTGAGTCAAAGGTTACATCAATTTCATCTGGATTGATAACATCACAAGCTATCACATCCTCATAAGGATTTGTGAGTATCCGAGGACGACCAAAACGTTTTGCGATTTCCTTCTTCCGTTCTGCCACCTTTTTTGAGGCTTCTTTGTTAGGATCGAGATGCTTGAGCCCTACAACTAGAACCAGACAACTTACGGCAGCACTAATGGCGTACAATATCAATTCCTGTGCAAATGAAGCCTGCTTGCGCGCCATGTTGGCAAACTACCTGCGATGAAATGCAGGGTTTAATATGATAAGAACCGCTGTGTAGCTGTAAATAGATATATAACGTGTTTGAGTGCCGAATTCATGGTATGCCATCAAGAAAAGGTCGGATTTGCCTCTTGAACAGGGCTCTGTGTGAGTGTCGAATTCACTTCAACCTGTGAGTACTCCTACCGCAAGCCAGAATCAAGCTCCTTCAGATGTGTGGGATGTATTTGGGCTGCCGCTGATACTATACAGGCCATGTGCAATCCTGACTAGCCTAGAAGCTAGTTCCCTCTCTTGTTGCGGCTGAACGCACCAAAGTCTAAAATCAGAGGTTCGAGTTGCCGAGTCCCTTCTTGAACACTGTCATCTGAGGTTACTTGATGGCGGGATGAGTAAAATATGTTTAATGGGTTGAGCTGAACGTGTCGTCCTCGCTGGAGTTTGACATCAGTGTTGGAGGTGCCGTGGATATCCATTCTTCTTTTAACTGAACGCGGGCATCTATCCCTGTGCGAATTTATCAGTCCAATGCAGATGTTTCCATGACGTAGAGGCTCTCTCTCTCCGCAAACGATTTCCCTTCTTCAACAGAAACAACTCTCAGACGCAGTAAATGGGTTGAGCTGAACGTGTCGTCCTCGCTGGAGTTTGACATCAGTGTTGGAGGTGCCGTGGATATCCATTCTTCTTTTAACTGAACGCGGGCATCTATCCCTGTGTGAATTTATCAGTCCAATGCAGATGTTTCCATGAAGTAGAGGCTCTCTCTCTCCGCAAACGATTTCCCTTCTTCAACAGAAACAGCTCTCAGACGTAGTAAATCAGACTTGTTTCCCACTAGCATCACCACAATGTTGACATCTGTATGATCGATTACTATTGAGAATGCATTTTGTATGACTATTATTTCAAGTTTCTGAGAGTATTTTGCTAGCTATCAGTGTTAAGGTCATGCACAAAATTGTGTTAGTTATCAATATCATGTCATATTCAAAATATCTTGAAGAAGTGAGTGATTTCTCAAAAGAGTTGTGATAAACTATACGTGCTCGTGTTTAAGACGCCAACTTTGACGATTGCTTCATAGGCGGCAGGTTTTGTAAGATCTAGTTCTTCCACAACTAACTCTACTCTTGCCATATATTAAGGCAGTATTCATTGACTGTGTTCCAACAAAAGGACGAGATGAGCCAATTCAGAGCCGTGACGGACATGCTTCCAGAGTGTGATACTCATCGAATTTAATTAAAATATGGTGTGGCATCAACCTGGGCATCTCGACTTTATATAAGCCATAGTTTTTTTTCCATCGACAAAAAGAGGCACATCTGTGGGAACCTGCCGAGTGAGATTTATTTCTTGAGGACCCAATTTCAGTTTGCAGTAAGGTGCATTACCCCGTGGAAACTCTGCATATTGGTTATTGTAGAATTAAAAAAAAAAGGTGTTGTTGTTGGGAAGTACACGCATTCCTCCTGGTGTTTTAGTTCTTTTGTGTAACCGTCAATATTGAAGTCTAGA
Source organism: Pinus taeda (assembly GCA_000404065.3). Lineage (NCBI taxonomy): Eukaryota > Viridiplantae > Streptophyta > Pinopsida > Pinales > Pinaceae > Pinus > Pinus taeda. Next base: position 12,219 of record APFE031272444.1, on the reverse strand, counting down.
AATATTAAAACCTGCAAAGGTGTTTCTGGCATTCTAGCCTAGGTATTCGGGCCTACTTCACTAGATCCCAACCAGGGGTCGATTTCTTTTTTTCAAGAATTCAGAAGACTGCATAGAGAAGAGGATTGTATGATGTGTAAACTCGGCATGACGTGGTGGTTGGACACAGAAATTGTCATGGCAGTGATCGAACACGAAAATTGGTTGCCCTTAAATTATTTATAAATTGACACTAGCTCCGCCCCTAATGCTCATGACCTCAAGCTCAATTATTCGTTGAAAGCAGTGGACGTGACTACATTCAAAATTGTTTGTGGCACATGTGCATCACTCACTTGGAACACATGGAATTGTTGATTATCATGGGAGCCATCTAATATATAATTACAGAAGTGAAGATTACTCCGGTAGCAATTTGGCAAATTAGGGGAACGAGTATTGAACAGACTTTCTCTCAAATTGGAGCACATTCTAGATCTCCACCTACCGCCCTTTAGAACTAAATCTTGTAGCAGAAGAACGTCAACAGAGAAGCAGTTCCAGAGCCACGAGATTATATGATTTTTAACAAGCTCGGGTTGAAGCATTGTAGAAAACAGTCACAGTGACCACTAACTCTTCTAAAACCTGAATTATTACAGAAGCATGGTGAACGTTCGATGAGGCTGCGTATTGAACGCTAGCTCCTAACATGGTGATCTGCATCTAAATTGTATTCAAGTACATTAAAGCAGCGAGTCATTTGCTACATTGAAATTGATACTGTGTTGTCTGGTATCTTGCTACTCATCTAATAGTTGCAATTATTTATCATTTTATAGACCAATTTGTAGCTGAAGATAACATCACTTCTGCTTGAAATATTGTCTGAAATGATAGAATAGATGATGACATATTGAAACTACTGAATAATTTTAATGATGTCCACTGTTGATGAGATGGTTAGATCAAACAAACCTCTCTTTCCAATATCAAAAATTTGTCTCCAGAAATGCACCATGAGAATATGAGTTTTTGCAGTTAGACAAGCTCACAGCAAGAAGGAACTTACACAATTGGAGTCATCCATTCTGAACCTGTTTCTTTCAGGAATTGAAACAGATCCCATAAACAGCCAAGTCAATTAATGTTCCTGTTCATTCAAATAAAGCAGCATTTGTACATTCAGATGCAGAAACTCAGTCTTGCACTTCCCAAAACCCATCATCAACCTTGGGAACAGTTCCACAACAAGCACAGTAACCGGTCTTGGATATGACAAGGACTTGTTCCTTTCATATATCCCAGACTACGCCAAGCCCCATTCAAGTTTCAGAGAAGTTGGATTCATGCATACAGTTTACCTTGCTCCTCAATGGACAGTTTAGCTTCAGCTGTCCAGACCTCTGCCCCTCTTCCACAGCAACAACAACAACAATAGATTGTGAAATGCCAACACTGTGACCGAGTTGGCCATCTGAAAGATCACTGTTTTGATCTTCATCCATGTAAGTACTGTCATAAAACCAGTCATTCTTCAAACAGATGTTTCAGAAACAAACGTCCTGCAAGAACAAAGATTCATCTTGGATGGATCGCTTCTTGGCAATGGGCATCAACAACCAAGAAGATATTCCAGACACATGTTAGAACTTGTTCCAGAATATTGAACAGTCTTGCAGTGGAGTTTTCTCCATCTTCTCACCTTGTATCTGACAGGGGGGGAAATGATGGTCATCTACAAGCTTCAAAGCCATATCAAGCGAGCCTGAGCCATAACCTGCCACACCAGTTTCAGAGTTGTAGCCAGAGACAAAGATGCCCGTGAACATGCCTTCCGTTGGCGATCTGGGACACTTCCTCTAGCAGAAGACTTCAGCTTCTTACCAGTTTTGGAAGAGTTCCGGGAACAAAATTGAGAACACTTCCTCTAGCAGAAGACTCCAGCTTCTTGCCAGTTTTTGAAGAGTTCCAGGAATTGCATTAAGCATTCCAGAGTTGTTGGTCATCCTTAAACCATCACAGGTTGAGACTTCCCTTTTCAGGTTGAAGTTTTACCTTTTATGCGGGTGAGACCTCCCTTTTATGGTTGAAGGTTTCCCTCTTTAAAACAATAGGATCACTTCCTCTAGCAGAAGACTTCAGCTTCTTGCCAGTTTTGGAAGAGTTCGGGAACTGCACTAAGCGTTCCAGTGTTGGTGGCCATCCTTAAACCACTGCCCTTTATATACCAACATTTCAGAGAGCACATTCAGCCTAGTGCTGCCATGCATTTCTACACATTTTGTATTACAGCTCTCTTCTTGGACTCATACATAACCCTTCGGATTAAGGGGGAATGTTGGACACCTAATCCTCAATGGGTTAGTGTGGAAGCCGAATGGACAAAAGGAGTCCAAGAGACCTTGGGATGTGAATCCCAACGGTCACATAATGTACTATAAATATATATCATTTGTCAATAAAATTGTATTGCATGATTTGTCTTTCCTATTGTTCTGGCTCCCCATGTGTGTTTAACAACCAAGTATAATAAGGATGATACAAGAGCTCAAAGGATTCTAATAGAATCCATCAAAGACTCTCCCATTGCTTATGTCTCCAAGTTGGAGACATCCAAATAAATCTATGAGAAACTAGTAGAGCTATTCTCAGCAACCACATTTGGAGAAGTGATATCTCTACGAAATGAATTGTACAAGATGAAGATATCAAAGGAATACATAGCTCCCTACTTCATGAAGATCTTTGAGATTATGGATCAACTTCAAGAGCTAGGGGAAGTCATGTCTGACAGAGAAATGACAACAGTAGTACTCAGTGCTCTACCTAAGGATTAGGGCAACTTCACATCAAGTATATATGCTAAGAAGGAAGCCACCCCACTAAGTGAAATGTGGTCTCTGTGCAAGATAAAGGAAACAAGACTTAAAGCAAAGCAATATGTGGGATCAAAGGAGCAAGCATTTGCTACGATGGCCAAGAGAAAGGGAAAATTTGAGAAATTTTGTCCACGAAAAACAAACAACAAAGATATGTCCAAAATCCAATGTTATGGATGCCAAGAATATGGACACTAAAAGAGGAATTTTCCTACACTAAACAAGGATAGCAACAACAAAAGAAAAAGGGAATACGCTTATGTGACTCAAGCAATTAAAGAAGAAGAGAAGAAGCAAAAGAAGGAACATCCTTCGGATCTTTACTATGACTAAGTATACTTCTTTACTCAAATTCGTATTTCAAAGTTTTGAGTAGTATAGGAGCATGTAGGAATAGAATAAAATTGCATGGATAGAAACATCTTCTAGAATCTAGAAGAATGATGGACACAGATTTCAAAATACTCATTTAGAAGGAGCATTTATAATAGAACAAAATGCATGGTTAGAAATATCTTCTAGAATATATGAGCATGGTAGATATAGCTCAGGATATTCATGTAGAAGAAGCATACCTAGAATAGGACCTCATCCACAATGAAAGAAAATTGATCATGATTGAGAATCTTAGGAGACCTACATCATCAAAAGGAAAGAAACATTTGTAGGGTAAGGGTCTTCACGATCCTATGATGGAATATTCAAAAGAAGATTCATAAACAAAAGCAGATGTCTCATTGGGAATCCCATTCATGGGATTCAAGAAAAGGATGATATGCAAGCAAGCTAAGATGAAGTAAGAAGGGCCACACCAAGGACAACCAAATGAAGCTAAGATGATCAAAGGAGAATCAAGATGAGATATGTATGCATAAAAGTTTAGTCATGTTATCATTTGTATATTATTGAGTCATGGGAATAGTTCTATAATGTCATCAAGTTGGAAAGAATCTCTTTCACCAATGACATGCTCGAAGGCATGTACTACAATAGAATGAAAGTCAACAAAATAAAATACTCACATAAGGAGTATACGATTGCTGACTAAGAAGCAAGTAAAGAAGAAATGATGACTAGTCCTAGAAGCAAGCAATGAAGAAGTGCTCTCACAAGGAGAAGAAAGTGGTTGACTAATCTATCCCAGAAGAAACAAGTGAAGAAAGAGATCAAGCATGTAAAGAACACCATGATCACAAAGAATCACTATCTGACAAATATCCATTGAAGACATCTCCTGAAAGAAGGAAGGACAACTCTGAATAAGAAAGGAAAAGATCAAATGACCCTTGACACCTTTGAAGGCCTTGGAGATATAAAAGGTGTAGATAATTAATTCTACTCTAAGAAGATGTCATGATGAAGAATCCATCCAGCAAAATCAACATTTAATGCTGAAGCAATATCAGGATGAAGTCATGAAAGGCTACTAGATCAAAGGATGTGAACAAGAAAGTACAAAGAAGCATCCACATGAAGAGTAGTCCAAAGCATAAACAAGATGAAAAGGAATAACCGGATGACAAGAGAACCTGATATGTGACAACAAGGCCACTTTCCACGAAGGAAGCAATGAGATGACAAATAAGGAAAGGAAAGTGATTGATGGATGGTGCCCTACCAAGAAGAAGTTCGAACAAAGACTTCATGACATCAAAGGAAGGAAGGAGATCAAGCAGCTGGAGGACCCATGAAGAAGAAGTTGATGATGATGGTACAAGTCCCTAGCTAAGAGGGAGTTATAACAAGTTCCCAATTACAAAGGAACTTGGACGAGTACTTTGTCAGAGGATACTTGGGCATGTATTCCTCAATTGAGAGGAAGTGGTAGACATAACATTCTTGTCTTCACTTGGGAAGAAAGAATAGGAGGATTGGGTAATCATCTGGCATTTGATACTCTTTGAGGATGTGTAAGGCATCCAAGACAAGAGTAGGCAAGAAGACCGATATTCTTTGAGGGCTGGAAACCCAAGACAAGAATAGTCCTAGAAGGTCATACTCAGTGAACACCTGGGTGGGTATGTACCTTGAGAGATAATGATTGAGGTATCTATAAGTCATTGGTCTCGCCAAAATTGTGCTCTGATCTATTGAGAGATAGAGCTTCTAGTCAAGGGATTTTTGTGGAAACAATGTTGGTTATTATGATGCTATAATAGATGGATTGCAAATTTGGTTTCTCTTATGTGAATTCTTCAAGATTGAAACATATACAAACACCTTGTAATGATGTATGAATACCACCCTAGTTAAGAGGGAGTGTTGAAGGAAATGTAACTAGGTTCATTCTTCATAAATTTACTTTTGATATTTGTACTTATTCAATAAAATAAATATTATTTTTATAATATATGTCAATGAGTTTCTTGCTCATTGAAATAGGTCTAGCACATGTTAAGTGTTATAGGTGACTCAAGGAGTCAAAAGAAAATGTTGAAGACCCTTAGAGGGCATATTACACTATGTATAATATTGTATAAGGTCAAAGAAATACCTCGAAGACAAGTGCAAGTCCTCTCCATGCAACAACGTCCTCCAAAAGGAAGCTAAACGATGAAAACTATGAAGCAATAGACAAGTCGGCTTACAGTCATGATGTTGGCTCCAAGTGAAGCGAAGAAGGAAGGAAGAAGAAGCAAAGTGAAGGGATGGTTTCTAGGGTAGAATACAGTCACACGTGCAAAGTAGAAGAGGACAGTCTGCGGGTATAGCAACGGTGACAAAACAATTCAAGAATCATTATTGTTTGGGCTAGAAATTAGGCCTACAAGCCCTCCCAAATCAAGCAAAGAAGTTTATCCCTCTAGTGAAGATGAAAGGACCCTAATTCTCTAGGGTATGCACCACACGTGGGAAAAACTAGGGCAACAGAACAATATTATAGTCATAACTCAAGAAAGATCTTGTTTGGTCAACAAAAGAAGAAGTCTACTTGAGTAAGGAATAGAAGAATAACATCTCTTCTAGAAGGCTCACTCAAGGAAGGTCTATCTATAGACAAGCAACAGAGAAGGAGGATGAAGTGCTGGGGAGCAAAGTGTTGGAAGGAGGAAGCCTATGTGCTGGGAACAAAGTGCAGAATAGAGGAAGGACTTGACTTGTTCTTGGAGGACATCCTAGTCAAGGGTCTAGGGTTTGGCATTGATCAATAAGAACCTTCAATAAGAGAAACTTACCAAAGGGTTTTCCTCTCTAAGAGAGATAGGTTTTAGCCCTGGCAGAGAGCCAACATCTGTGTTCTTGTCTTCATGTTTTTGGTAGCAGTTTGATGAAACACACACACTAATAATAAGATGAAGATCAAGCTAAGATAATTGTCAAAGTGCTTCACAAATTGTTATCAAGTCAAGAAGAATCACACTACACCTAATTGCCCTAGATTCTTCAACAAATCTATGGTGTCCTCTTTACCTTCCATGCACTTAGTGCAACTATCTCTAAACCAAGATAAACATATTTAGCATTAAACTTTACAATGATAAGAGTAAAGAAAAGTTGCATATGGCAGAGATGTATTAGATATAATTTACAAAAAGATAGGGTTGTAGATGTATTGGCTTTCCTTCACACTAAGAGACAATCATCTTTAGACATAGTAAATGGTAGCCTTCAATTTAAAGTGACATAAGTATGGTTTGTAGTCATGCTATTGAGATATCTCAATATATATACAAAAGTAACTATCTATGTATTTTTAAATTAATTTCAAGCTTTTCCACTTGTGGTACTGGTGCATAAGTGATTACAAATGTATGACCATTTTCATTCATTTTCATATATTCCTACCTCATTGTTTTTTATTATAAATAAAGTAAAATACATTATATATATATATATATATATATATATATATATATTATTATATATATATATATATATATATATATATATATAATATATTATAATATATATATATAGATATATATATATAACCATATTTTCACCAATTTATATAGTTATTTTTTATAATGTAATTTTTTTTTGTCAAGTGGTCTAAGTTCATCACAAAATTAGATTAGGCTTGACCAGTGACTTGAGAAACCCGCAACTCAGGGTGCTTAAGCCATCAAAATCACTCAGAGATCGCACCAAACCTGGGCTGCACCAACTCTTAACATGATTAGATTTTTTCCCACAAACATGTGACTTTCACATCATAAATTGACTTAACAATACAACCCACCACCATCTACTTCTTAAACAAAAACAATATAATTATTAAATATTTATTTATTTTAATTTTTTAACCATATTTTATTATGCACTTTTCCATTAATCTATCCACCTAAACAATATTCAATATTTTAAAAACTCAAGAGGGTGGGATTGAATATTTGGACTAACAAGCTACCTCTATTTAGAAATATTAGTTATGCTATTTTCTTAATTTCAAATAATAAAAAATTAGAAATATCTTGTGAAAGTAGTTTCTCAAAACACCCATCAAAACTACGGAAACTCTGTTTCAGTTTCAATCTCCTCTACCAACTGAAATTAAATCTATGAGAAGAGAGTTGAACTTAAAAAAAAACATCTGAATAACTAATACAATTGAGATTTACATTTTATCATAATTTTTTCTTTTCAATTTAGTGAACGAAGAAATAGATGTCAGTGTTTTTAGTGGAACAGAATACTTGATGCTATTATGAGTTATGTATGGTGGCTTATAATGTCAAGGAGGTGATTTGACCATACAAAAAGAATGAATAATTTACTTCCACATAAAGGAAAAAAAAACCCTTTGACATTCCAAAAGAGTTTCCATAAATTAACACCTAAAATTCACTCAAATTTCAACACAGCATAACAATAACATAACAGAGTTGTTTTGTAATCTATGAAAGGGATATGGGTATCAGTTGATATGGCTAACAGTTTTCCTCGTTTTTCCTTAGAACCAAACTATACGCTACTTTTCCTCACTGGGTGGATGAATTTGCTAACACACACCTATATATGGTTAGACAACAACTCACCTCATTAGAAGGAAATTAACAGACACCTATATATAGTTATATAACAACTCACCCCATTAGAAGGAAATTAACACAAACCTATATAATATATAGTTATATAACAACTCACCTGATTAAAAAGAAATTAAGAGAGTTCCGTGCAAACATTCAAATTGTGAAAACCAAGGAGTGCATGCAAACACGAAAAGGTATTGACACTTGTTTATGGGTTTTGGTAGACTACTTTATTACTACCTTGTTATCTTGGAAAATATAAATGAAATATGAAATGTAAATATAGTCAAAGAATTTATATAAATAGAAGTAGTAGTCTAATTAGAATGAAAATTATGGAAATTTTGGTAGTATTTTAATAAAATTTGGTAAAGTTTTTTGTAAATTTAAATTATAATTATCAAACTTCAAGATTTTAAGTGATTTAAAAATTTTTGATAGCATTAAATCTATTTCCACCATAAAACATAATTCACTATAAAATTTCTTAAAACTTTTTTATCCACCACTTTTAGCGATCCTAATAAAATCTAGAATTAAAATATAGTTAGCCACATTTTAAACTACATGTATATTATATGTAGGCAAACCAACGATTTAAAGAACAGCCTCTAAAAGATAGCGTGTTACAAATCGCTATATGTACTTACATGATACACGACGATGAAAGTCATAGTTATGTGGGTTTTTCGAGAGGTTGATGGCTTGAAGTATACATCCCTCCACAATCTTTTATAACTGTGATGCACGTCATCTATTTTCTCACTGACGGTGAAAGATTCAATGTCTTGGAGGTAGGTAGGTTTAATAATAGGTGAATTGTATCTATATATATATTTAATTGTTTATATTTTAAATGTTATTTATATAATTTTTTCATATTTTAAAAATATATAAGGTTATTTAAATATATATTTTTTGTTATTAATATATTTTTTTAAGTATAAGTTAAATTTTTTGTTATTAATATATTAACTATACTTCAATATTATTTGATTTTGCATATTAAAATATTTTATTTTATGACTATATTGTATTTTTTATTATTATAAATAATTTTGAATCTTATGTATTAATTGTATATCAAGAATGAAATGAATTACATCTCTCTCTCTTATTATTCTTATTGGCAAGTAATTCATATTTTTTATTTATCTACATAAATTGAAATATTAAAAAAAATAGTCTAAACATCTTACAATTTTATTTTTTATTAATTTTTATTATTTCAACATTTTCTAAAGTTGATATGAAATTATATTCTATATATAGATATATATGAAGCTGATATCCACATAAATTGAAATATTTTTCAAAAATATAAGGTTTAAACATCTCACACAAACATTTTTTACTTTTAATTACTTCAATTTTTTCTAAAGTTGATATGCAATTATATTCCGTCATGTGGATATCAAATTATGTTATTTATGAGTGACAGTGAGTAAAATGCCAGTCATTATATTGATGTTTTATAATGTCTTTAATTAAAACTAACTAAACATGCATATTCATTTTGCTTTTTATTATAACTTACATTGCTTTTCTATTTACAAAATATTTATTTGTATTTTAAGAGAGAAAGGTTTCAACTCACTCAAGCACCTATCTAATTACACTAGGGCTGTAGAATGCACCTCTCAAGGCAAAAATAATAATTATCTTTAGCCTTAACTGATACATTTGAAATATCTTATTCTTATATATCAAAAGTTTTTAATATACTTAATGGTTAAATACACTTTTAAATTAGGTAATCAATTTCATTTGAGACTTAGTCAAATCACTTTAAGCAATTCACAAGTCATTTCTTAGGACTTGTAGGAAGAAAAAGAGAAAAAAACAAGTAATTCATTGAATAAAATGTTTATATAATAATACGATGTGGGTGTTATACAATTTAGTGTTAGGAGTAAGTCTATATTAAAGGCATTGTCTACCAAGGCATAAAATTTGCCGAAATGTCAAAAAATCATTGGAATTCGATTATTTTTTCTCAAAAAATCTGATAATAGAAGTGCTTGAACCTTGTTTTTGATGGTGGAAATGGATTCAACACCAATAAAAATCCACAACCCTCCTAAAATCTTGAAACTTGACAATTGTAACTCATATTTCCTAAAATTTCTGTCGGATTTTATCAAAATCTGATCAGAATTTCCATTATTTTCAAGGCAAATTTGTAGCTTGTTAGACCACATATATCAAATGTCACTGAATAGGTACAAACTTTTCATTTTCAATATTCCAGACTTGGAAGATATCTTTTAATGGAACGTTAGCTCTCCAAACCTTTGTTTCCGTGTTGTCAAGCCAAGCCTTATAGGTGGAACTTTAATATTTGTTCTCCTAAATTATGACAAAGGTACGTAAATTATGCCATGCTTTTCGAAACTTTTTGTCTTGTTTTTCATATCAATCTGCTTCGTGACTCATTTTTTAAATTAAAGTTGTTTTGCTTGAGCCAGGTCTTATTGACTAGATTAACATCAAATCAGAAATAAGCTTGTGGAGACCAAGGTTCGAGTCAACTAAGCGTCTTGATTCTAGAACGCGAAACAACCACAAGCTTAATCAAATTTAACTATGGGAGAAAATTTTATAATTTCTCTGGTTATCCATTATTTTATAAAATTTTATTTCACACTGATACCCAATTTCATAGTGTGTTAGGCACTTAAGTGATAAAAAAAGGGTTTTTTTTATAGTGTGTCAAGAAAAAATAGTGAATTCTGGCCGATGTAGCATTTGTGTATGTTAGATCTCTTGCCACCTCATCTGTGTAGCACTTTTTAGTAACACAAGAACCTCTAGAATGAACATTTAGGGTTTTCATATTTTTTGTTACACGTCTCTAGTTCGAAACCAATAAAGTGAAAAAAGGCTTTTCTTCTGCTTAAGGATATAGCATGTAGCCCCATCTTAAAATGAAAAGAAAATCAATATAAATGTTAAATATGGAAATGAAACCTCCGGTTTTGTGGAAACAAATTATTTGGGTCAATGCAAAATTGCTTCAACAAATAAAAAAGCAAAGTGGATTTGGGTAAATGCAAAGCAATATTGGGGCATTTTAAAGTGTAGGCTTGCTTGCTTTAAATGAGAACAAGGAAGAAGAAAATGATGTCATAAAAAGAAAATAAATAAGAGTAGAAAAAATAAAGAAGAGTCAACCATTTATAGTCCCACATCTACACCTCTTACTTGGTCATCAAATCTCTATGCCTAGGAATTGATAAAAGCCATGACAAGGCTGGAAATTTTGGAAGCCAAAGAACAGGACAGGGACTGTAAAAATTCGGAGGTCACACTTGCAAATCGATGTTTAATGCAAGATAATAGAATTTTAAAGGGACATGTAACAATTCTACAAGAAGATTTAGAGATAGGAAAACAAGAATGGAAAAACATGAAGACAACATGGAAAATCATAAAAAAATCAATAAGAACAAACAAGGATGTGTTAATTTTTAAAGAAACTCAGGTAGATACACAAATATCTCAGCAAACAATCCTTTAAGAGGAGAAGGAAAAAAAGAACAATAGGAAAGACATTCCAAAAGAAATCAAATCTAGAGTTGAGGATGCCAATGGTTACATAAGAAGAAAGGAAGAAGAAAATGTAAGTTCTCGTAGAGAATAAGAAAGAGAACACAAAGAAAGAAAAGATAAGGAAACAAACTTTATTATTAGGGAATAAGAGATTATGGAAAGAATGAAAGTACTCCCAATTTGACAAGGCACTTTATGAAAGAAAAACTACATTAGAAAGGGAAAATTTTCCAATCTAGAAAGGGAAAATTTTCGAATCAAGGAGGGTAGGAACGATATGTGAAGGGAGGCCTCCACCCATAAAAGTCATCATGGAAAATGTGCAAGTAAAACACCATCTCTTAAGAAAAAGAAACTCTTGAAAGGCTCGCACTTCTTCCTAGATGAAGATTTAACCAGCAAACAACAAGAGTAGAGAAGGAAAGAAGTGGAGAAAATTAGAGCAACAAGACATGAAGGGAAAAGGGCATCGTTGTACAATGGTAAAGTGGTTATTACAGTGTTCGAGTCTCATGGAAAAATAGGGCAGCAAGTTGACAATTGTAACAACCTTGGTTTAAAAAACTCATGTAAAAATATATAAGGCTGTTATCACCTAGATTGACCTCAGGCTGAAGGGAGGCAATGCTAGGGTAACTGCAAACCAAGCTTAGCCAAGTAGCTAGCCCTAATAGGCCGGGAGAGGGCTCTCTCCGTAAGTATCTTAGTCAAGATGACTGGATCAGGTAAATGATTTTAGGCTATGTTATGAAATCAGCTCACAAAAAGATAGAAAAGAGAGATCAACGCCTTAGAATTCAGCCTCTTCGAGGGGGCAACCTCCTTTACATTAC
>APFE031272438.1:125447-146354 GCA_000404065.3 Pinus taeda | reverse complement strand
TATTAACAATAATTTATTATTATTATTATTAATGTATTTTTATTTTAACTATAATATGTGAACTAATTATATTGTTATTTTAAATTTTCAGAATATACGTTTCAAAAGATCTATTGTGGTTCATCGTGAGGACAAGGATGAAAAAAGAGATCTGAAATTAGGTATAAATAGCAGAGATGCCCCATATGCCAAAAGTATCAGTTAGAAATTTAGATGAGTAAAATAAATAATTTTAGTTATAAGACAAACGTTACACACTAGTTAGGTCAAAATAATATTAAAAAATAAATTAGTTGGGAAGGATATTAAATACTAATATAAAAATAATAGAATAAATGATTAATATTTAAACATAGATGAACCCTTTATATATATATATATATATATATATATATATATATATATAATATATATATATATATATATAATATATATATGAAAAATAAAATGAAGGAAAAAACAAACACAATAAGGAGTGAAACACCTTAAAAATGGTAACATCCATGTCCGAGGTCAGCATCATGTTCGTGAATACGAATATTAATGGAGCGACCCATTTCCCCAATGTAGGGAATCCCACAAGAGCAAGGAATTGAATAAACCCCTTTCATGTCTTTAGGGTTAACTAGGTCCTTAATAGATCTAAGGGGGCTTCTAATGGTATTAAGGGGGTTAAAGGTAGCCAATACTTTATGCTTTTTAAGGATGTGAGCAATCTTGTTGGTGCTTCCCTCGATAAAAGGAAGTTTAACAATATGAACCAAATCATCCATACCCTTTTTAATCCTCACAGCCTTACTAGCTCTTTGAAAAGACTTAAGACCATGCAAATTTCTATAACCATTCTTTCTCAAAAATCTCAAAAGATGAGATTTCTCCTCCTCTAGATGAGTAACATCTGAAATTCTTAAGCCATGAGTGGCTAGAGTGTTAAGAACTCCAATCTTCTCAGCCAGAAAGTGGTGGGAGCTCGCATGATGATCCTTCTCCATGTCAATTTTTTTACGAAAAACATGGTGCTACAAGGAGCCATCATCCAACCTGCAGAGAAGAACATGGAGGAAGGGAAGGAACCCATCAACCCCAACCTCCATTGTGAACTTGATGGAGTCACTTTGAGAGTTAGGATGATGAAGGAAGAGGTCTAGCTTCTCGCACCCATGGGACCAAAAGACACAATCGTCATCGACAAACCTTTTCCAATGCTTGCGTCTAAAAGGAGCAGAGGCCAAAGCTTTGGTCTTGAAATCCTCCATGAATAAGTTAGAAATGGTAGGGGATAGCGGGGATCCCATAGCAACACCACAAGTCTGCTCATAGAATTCCCCTTGGAAACTAAAAAAGATGGAGTTAAGGCAAAGGCTACCTAACTTGGAAGTGTCATGATTAGTGATCCTACTTATGACACTAATGGCTTCATAGATGGGCATTTTTGTAAAACGGGACACGACATTTAAGCTCACCAATAAATCATGAGGGGCAACCTTCAATCCTTTAAACTCATTAACAAAAGAAGCAAAGTTCTTAACATAGGAATTAGTGCGACCAACCAAAGGCTCGAGTTTCTAGGCAAGAAATTTGGCAAGGAAATAAGTGGGACCGCCTATTGTATTATCAATAGGTCTTAGAGGGGCCCCTTCCTTATTTCTTAAGGCTTTTGAAAGAGCGAGTAAGGCTCCGAGGGTTAAAAAAGGTATAGATAATCCAATTCATATTGTTAAACTTAAGGTATAGATGATCCTATTCATATTGTTAAACTTCCTTTTATCGAGGGAACCATGGACAAGATTGCTCACATCCTTAAAAAGCATAAAGTCTTCACTACCTTTAACCCCCTTAATACCATGAGAAGCTCCCTTAGATGTGTTAAAGACCGAGTTAACCCTAAAGACATGAAAGGGGTTTATTCACTCCCTTGCTCTTGTGGGATTCCCTACATTGGGGAAACAGGTCGCTCCATTAATCTTTGTTTTCAGGAACATGCTGCTGACCTAGGTAGAGGCATTCATGTTCCTCACCTATTGTTGAGCATGCACAAAAAACTTTGCATCATGTGTGCATTGAGAACTCTCAGGTCATCGCTAGGATTGATCACTTTCATCATAGGAAATTATGTGAGGCCATTGAAATTGAAAAGCGTTCAAGGAATCTCAATAAGGATGATGGCTTGACCTTAAGTAAGAGTTGGGTTCGTTCCCTTTCTTCTTGACTTTTATTTTATAATCTCTTTCACTCCTTATTGTGTTTGTTTTTATCTTCATTTTATTTTTCATTTATATATATAATTTTATTGATTGATTATTATTAACCCTATTATTTTTTATTTTTTTATATTTAATTTTTTTTTACTTATTCATTTATTTTTTATTTTTTATTTTTTTAATGACCATCTATGTTTAATATTGATAATTATTCTATTATTTTTATATTAGTATTTAATATCCTTCCCAATTAATTTATTTTTTAATATTATATATATTCAATATTATTTTTATTTTGACCTAACTAATCTCTAAAGTTCCTCTTATAACTAAAATTATTTATTTTATTCAATTAAATCTATAGCTAATAATTTCACATCTGGTTTTTCATCCTTGTGGTGAGGATGGACCACAATAGATGGTTCCAAACCTCAAGGGTGAAACAAGGATATGATTATTCCTAAAATTTTAGATAATGATAGGGATCACAGAAGTCTAAAATCAATAATTATATTGTGTTTAAATGCTTTAAATATTAAATTATGAATACATTATATGTTTTTTTAAATATTTAAAAGTAATTTTTTTATTTTTATAAGGTAAAATGAAAATGAAAATGAAATATTTTATGAATAATAGAGATCAACCTTTTGTTATTATTATTTTTAATATTATTTTATTAAATGTTAATTACATTAACAACATGTAAAGGACCTCAAACAATATTTATATGCTATAAACTATTTAGTACAGCCTTTACGTCTAAACCATACAACATATATACATGAACATGCAAATTATTTTGAGATTTTTAGCACCACAATGTTTGCTTTAAGGACTACACATCGGGAATTCATCTTTTGTTTTTCTTTAAGGACTACACATCGGGAATGCGTATTTTGTTTTTCTTACCAAAGTGAAAGCAGAAGATAAATGTAAGACATTAGCATCGAACATTAATTGACAAGAAAACAACAAAATCTCGGACCTTCAATAAAAAAATGGCATCATAAAAACTTCAACGGCTTTGAAGCGGTGATGGAAGGCATATACGAAAAATATAATAATCGGCTTGGAGCCATAATAGTTCCCCACATGCATGGCAGGTACAGTCACCTAAAGTATTTTTTCAAGGGTCTTACCGATTTCCCGAATATTCCACAATAGGACTAATATTTGGGAATCAGCAATAGAGAGAAGTTCAGGGACCTGTATGCATGGCAAGTACAGTCACCTAAAGCTCTTTCCCCACTAGCGGATCCCTGAGGCACAGTCTCAGAGGGTCATGTATAAAAACAACATTTAAAAAATGTGATGGCCATGTATGTATGCTATATGGATGACTAATATGTTATATGGATGACTGATATCTTAAAAGTTGTATTAAATACTCTATAGTATTATAAAATAAATGTTGCTTTGTAGTAAAGATGTATTAAATACTTTATAAAATTATAAAATAAATGTTTTTTTTTTGCTAATGCAAGAGTGAGACCTTCCCATTCATTAATCAAGAAATATAATACATAGAGTTACAACACAACCTTAAAGGTTAAAGACCAAGGAAAAGGACTGAAGCAAAACTTTTCCTTACATCTAACCAACTAGCTTAACCGTTCTACAGGAGAAAGAGAAAAGAGATTCGCCGAGGTTTCTTAAAACCCAAAGCGAACGACATGACGAGGAGGCTCCACCGCTAGAGAACACAATCTAGGAAAATCCCTCTTAGGAAAGACAAAACGTTCCACTAACTTATTACCTCACTTCAAGCCCATACCCCGGGGACCAAAAAACTGCACGGATGATCTACACCATTGAAACCCCTCGGGCCATCCAACAGAGGATAGTAATATCGCACCAACCAACAAGCCTGGGAGTTATCTCGTGATGAGGGCGGTTTTTCACCCGACCCCATCGCCACGTGGAACTCATTGAAAGTGATCGCATCGGAACAGTGAAAACCACTTACTGTCTGAAGGGGCCACGAAAACCACTTCCGTGCCACAAAATTTCTCATCCCCTCCAGACTGTCAAATGGCTTGCGTAAAAATGGACGGATGTGCTTGATATCACTCAACCATAATTCGCTGAACTTTAAGGTGCGATGGGGGTGGTTTTCAAATCCATCCCTCCACCATGTGTCACTTTTTAAATGGAGTCGCTGACTATCCTCCAAAACCACTTTTTTATGTAACGCTGTGTGAACTCTAGAAAACCGCTCAACCTGCTCCCTGTTAACTTGACTATAGGAATTAGGAAGCGAAAGCCCCCAGCTCCACTGCCAGCGATTATTGACCAAGGCTTTTTATGGGCCTGGGTAAAACTTGTGCCAAACCCTAAGGATTATAGGAGAAGAGAAAATCCATCCGCCATTATCCACTAGAGCGATACTTTTACTAGTTTTCCCCAAAAGAACGAAACCAGCCAGTCTCTCCATCCAAAGCCAACAGGGGAGAATAATCCGATAGTTGCAGGAGTCGCTCTCCCACCACTTCCAATCTAACGCAATCCCCATCACCTCAGGATGATCTGGAGAGGTGAAAGGAATTGCTTCAAAACCATCCACGAACCAATAACATCCAAAGGGTAAGTCAAGAGGTCGAGGAATCATTGTCTGGGGACACTTAACCTCTGCTAGAAATCCTCCCACAACTACAGGCCACCTGAATGTCCTCTGCCTCTTGGTTATAGAAAAGAACCTTTAAACGATTTTGGGGTAGATCTTGCCACTTCTTCACCATTGTACAATCTTCATTGTTCACCCCTTGGTTGGCTAGTATGTCCACCAGCTTGTTAGCAGTTCTGCGAACATGATTGAAACTGACTGACCCTAAATCTTAAAGGTGAGCTTGAATCCTTTGATAAACCTGGATTAGTCTCCAATGCTTTGAGACTTTCTCCGGTTTGGATCCACAACTTATTCTTTTAACTGAGCTGATCATGATTTGGGAGTCTGCCTCAATAATTACATTTGAATTACAATTTATAATTAGAATTTGTAGGCCCTGCTCCATTGCCATCAGTTCCGCCATGTTATTGGTTGCTTTTCCTAAATGGCTGTGGAAGATTAATAAGATTCTTCCCTCTTCATTCCTTAAAACTCCTCCAAACCCAACGACTCCTCGATTACCTTTGGAGGCTCCATCAATGTTGAGTTTCTGGTAGTTTTTTGGAGGAGGCTTCCAGCAATCTTTCTCTGTATTCATAGTCATTACCTTTTTGCCCAGCCCTTGCGGAATGATCTTGTGCAATCCCAGCAATCTGAGAGTTCTCAACTCCATTATTGAGGGAGGAGTCTCTGGGCTACAACACACTGAGGTGCTAACAGTTTCCCTAATCTTCTTTAGAATCAAATCATAAAGCTTTTGGGGGTTTTCTTTTTCCTCCTTGAAGATCCTCTTATTTTGTTCTTTCCACATATTCCAGATAACGAATCCTGGTGTGAAGGCCCATGCCCGATTAATTGCCTCATTTTCCGAAAAGCTCCTCCTCCAATTATTTAGGGTGTTAGTGATACTCTCTCTGTCCACAATGAGTTGGTGTAGGCGCAACCGTTGAGGATGTGCTCGATAGTCTCCTCTTGCTCTTCACAAAGCTGACATTTAGAAGGCCCCAAGACGCCCCTTTTCCTAATATTGTCCCAAGTCAAAATTTTCTTATGGTGCACTAGCCACATAAAGAGCTTGATTTTCATCCATCCTTGATGAGACCAAAGTTGCCTCCAAGATTTTTCTAGAACGCAGGATTCCAGCCCTAGGAGAATATACTTTGCTTCCTTGAGATTGAAGGTGTCTTTACTGTTATTACCCGATCTCAGTTGATCCTTCCCCTCTGTGACCAAGATCATCCTCTCTTTTAAAATGCCTCTCAATTCTTCTGCTTTTGTTGTAATTAGGATGTTATTTCTACAACCAATGTTGCGCTAGTTTCTCCACTTGTCCTATCCCTAAGGGAGGATCCAGAAATCTTTAACCTTGTGCAATCCCTGGGAATTTGTTTCCTGTTTGAGGCTTATGAAGTCCTCCTTTAAAAACAACAGTTCTTGTTTCCATTTGTCCTCCCAAAACAGTGCATGCTCCCCATCTCTGATTTCCCAGAAACTGTGTTGTTGCACTATATTTCTATTCTCCCAAGCCCTGTTCTAGATACGAGAGCCCCTTAAATCTCCCGACATTCTGCTAAGATTAGTAGTGTGCCAAGAGCTGGCATATTTTTCTTTCCAGACCCTTGCCCAAAGGGCTCTTGGCTCTTGCACCCATCGCCACCAAAGCTTGGCTCCTAGAACTTTATTTAGAATTTCCATATCATCTAAGCCTAGACTCCCATGGATTGTGGGTTTACAGATTTTTTCCCAGGAAACTAGGGTCCATTTCTTCCTTGTTTCCACCTTACCCCACAGAAAATCTCTATGAATGTTTCTGATTTTTTCTAAGACTCCTTTGGGAGCTGGAAGGGCTGATAACATGAAAATCGAGATGGATTGAAGAACTGCCTTAGTTAGAACTAGTCTTCCCGCCAAGTTCAAGGCTCTGAAGGTCCATTTTTTAACTTTATCCTACAACTTGATTATCAGAGGATCCCAAATACTTTTAAGCATAGCCTTGTCTGTGAGAGGAACTCCAAAATATTGAGGGGAGGGAGTCCCTTTGGAAGCCCAAGATTCTTGAGATATTCCTTTGAATAGCAATGTTAGTATTAAAGAAGAATATTTTTGATTTGGTGAGATTAACTTCCATCCCTGAAGCCTTTGTAAAAGCATTGAGGATTTGTTTGTAGGCAGCCGCTTCTTTGACAGTGGGAATACCTTGTAACATGGTGTCATCTACAAATTATTGCTGCGTAAGAGACTGTCCATTCTCCGATACTTGAAGACCCTTGAGTTTGCCCATATTTTTGGCCTGCTTGATAGCCCTACCGAGTCCTTCCATCATGAGGATGAAGAGAAAGGGAGAGAGTAGGTCTCCCTATCTCAGGCCTCTTGAGGGAAAGAAGATGGCTGAGGGAGAGCCATTAACCAAGATAGAAAAGATGGAAGTAGTTACCAGAGCCATAACTCATCTTATCCAGTTGTGATCAAACCCGAAGGTAATGAGTATCTTCTTGATATATCCCCAATTGACCTTATCATACGCTTTAGCAATATCCAGTTGCATGATCATCGCCTCCTGCTTTTTGCTTTTAAGAGAGTGAACCACTTCATGAGCTTGAATAATGTTATCCAAAATTTTCCTTCCTTCCACATATCTAGATTGCTCCTCAGACACTAGTTTAGGAAGGAGGGGCTTGATTCTGTTAGCCACTAATTTGGATATAATCTTGTAAAGCACATTGCACAAAGCTATGGGTCGATACTTATCTGTTGTTTGAGTCGTTTCCTGTTTGGGAATCAGGGAGATGAAGGAGGTATTGAGGGCTTTCAGGATAGATTTATTGACCCTGGAATCCTCCACAACATTTACAATGTCTAGTTTAACTATATCCCAACAAGCTTTGAAGAAATCCACATTAAAACCGTCGGAGCCTGGTGCTTTTCCATTCTACATATCTTTGAGAACTTCGCTCACCTCCTCTTCTACCACTGGTCTATTTAGGTTGAAATTGTCCTCTCTAGACACTAGTTTAGGGATATATCTAGTAATTTCCTTTATGGAATCTTCCCTGTGTGGATTGTTATCTCGCACAATGCCTTGAAAATGCTGAACAAGCACTTTTTCAATTTCCTTATGAGTATTCCGAGTCTCTCCCTTTTTATCACTTACTGTAAAGATTCTGTTGAATTCCCTATTGTCCATGGTGGATCTATGAAAAAACCTCATATTGCGCTCCCCTTCTTTGAGCCATTGCACTCTCGATTTTTGTCTCCAGAATATTTCCTCTTTTTTGCATAGATTTTCCCACTCTAGGTGCAGCTTATCAGACTATTCATTTATGTCATTTTTAAAGCCTTCTTGGATCAACTTCTCGTTGATTTCCTGCATTTTCCTTTCCACCGATTTCTTGTTCACAAAAATGTTCCTGAAATCCTCCCTATTCCAGTTTTTTAGTTTGCTCTTAATATGCTTTAGTCTTTTGTGAAGGAGAAACATTTTATATCCTTGGATCTGTAAGTCCTCACTCCACCACTCTTTGATATTACTCAGGAAGTCCAGGTGGGCAAGGCACATATTTTCGAATCTGAAGGGTCTGTTCCTTGGAGAATCCAAACCCTTCATTTCCAACTGTGTCGGTCAATGATCCGAGCCGACAAAGGGAAGAATTCTTGCTGTAATTTCATTGTTTATAAGCATAAGATCTTTTGATATCAAGAACCTATCTAACTTAGAGGCTACCTGGGCTTCCCCTCCTCTCTTGTTGTTCCAAGTAAATAGGCCATTCTCTGTGTCTGGGTCAACCAATTTCAAGTTCTCCGTGAACATTTGAAATGCTGAGGAATCTCTGTTTAGCACTCTAGTTCCTCCTTTCTTTTAAGAGAGATATTTTATCATATTAAAATCCCCTCCCAAGATCTAGGGGATGCCATTTTGTATGTTCCTAAGATCAGAGAGGGATTCTAATAGTCTGAGTTTATCCTCTGCTCTCTGAGGACCATAAACATTAGTGACTAGGAAGGTTTCAGCCACCCCTTCTGGTTGAATGACTACGGACAAGTAATTTTTTGATGCCTCTGCATCCAGAACTCTAACTTTTGAGGGTTCCATAGAGTGAGAATGCCCCCTGCTGTGTTATCTGCTTTGACTTCTAAAAACTCAAATGTTTGAAGCCATTTGTTATGGATTTCTTTTATTTTATGTATGGAACACTTCGTTTCCTGAATGAAGATTATATCCGGCGTATCCTATTTCATTCTCACACTTAACATTCTTTGCTTTCTTTTACTACCCAGGCCTCTTATAATCCAAGATGTAAACTTCATTATTAAAGATTTGTGAAGGAGTAACTAGTTAGGTCTTTCATCTTACCTGAATCGATCATTAGCTTCCCACACTCAATTAAAAGCTCCTTCTACTTCTTTCTTCCTCGTTTCTTGCCTATACTTTTGGTTGCTAAACCTGGATTAGCTTTCATTATTTTAACTCCTTTGTATTCACGCCCTTTGTTTTCTCTTCCTCTAACTACCCCCTTTTCCTGGGTTTTCCGCAGAAACAGCTGTTGTATTCTATTGCGTTCATCGGGAGGTAAAGAAACTATCCCCACCCTGGTCCCCAACTGTAGAAATCCTTCCAGATCTAGGTTTTCCTTATCTAGAATTTCATGCAGTTCATGTTCCTCCAAATCTCTTTCACTTTGGACCATTTCCTGGTCCATTTCTAGCTCCGTTTCACTCATCTTGGTTTCTTCCTCTTCATTGGTATTAAGTTCTGGAGTGTTATTTTCCTCTTTTTCCTTCTCCTTGGGGTCTTTTTCCATAAACTGGTTTTCTAATGGCATGTTTTCCATCTCAACCAGCACTTGGAATTTCTTTTGACTGGCCTTTTGTTCCACTTTATGTTGTTGTTTTGGTTCTCTTTTGTTTCCTTTTCCTTGGCTAGAAACTTTCTGAAAGTTTTCAGTGTCCTTCTTTGTATTTAGTTTACTTTTGTCTTCTTCCTTATTGAGAGGGCAGTCTCTGATCAAGTGTCCATGTTCATGGCATTTATGACATCTGAATGGGATATGCTCATAGTCCACTGTCTGCACCAATTCCTCATCAAAGACTTCCAAGATGACTTCGTCTAGAAGTGCTCCTGAAAGGTCCATCTCCACACAAATTCTTGCATAGCAAGTATATTTTCCTCTTCTGGTGGCTTTAGAGGCTTTGATAAAATGACCGAGTTTGTTACCTATAGTCGCTAGTGATTCATATTGCCAATAATCTAGGGGAAGCGAAAAAAGCCTTACCCAAACAGGAACGGTGGTGAAGGGCTCCCTTTTTGGAACAAAGTTCATCACCCAAGGCTGCATATAGAGGCCTGCTACTGCAAAAAAGTAGGGCCCTCCTTCGAATATTCTATCCTTGTCTTCAATGTTTGTAAACACCACCATCAAGAAACCCTTGGACCGAAGGTGAAGATCGATGCTCCCGTTCGGTTTCCATTGGTATTTGATCCCTGTTTGCAGAGCTTTCTCAGTGGGCCATACCCCCATGAATTTGCATATGATGGCGTACGTTTCCATGTGTTCCCTGTGCTCCTGCAGAGCCGGATTATTTAAAACTACTCGTGGAGTGATGTTCGCTCTAGGTTTACACGGACCCTTTTGGTTGACTTTGTCTTTTTTTCGTCCCTAACTTTTGTCTTCTTCTTCATTGTCCTTAGTGTTGCCCTTTTCCTTTGGCTTTGTCTTCTCTGTCTCCTTCTCCTTACTGTTGTTTTCTTCTTCCCCTGCGCCTTTGACATTCCTCAGATGGGTCTTGTCTTTGCTGACCATAGCTTCCTTGAAGGAGGGAGTGGAGCTCCCTCCTCTTCAGGCTGCCATTAGGGACCGCTCCCTTCTCAACAGGTCTACGTGTTTCAAAGTTCTACTCGCTCTTCTATTTCCCGCCTCGCTCCTTTCAATCTCTCTCCATTATCACTACCCTTTGTATTACTCTCATATTATAAAATAAATGTTGCTTACCTTAAAGCACTACTTTTAGGGCAATAAAACTCCAAATTTAAAATTGGGTGATATTTCAAGACTTATTATTTCCCCTATTGTCCCATATTTTATTTTATATGATGTACCTTTCTTGTAAAACTGTATTAAATACCCTATACTATTATAAAATAAATGTTGCTTGCCCTTAAAGCACCACTTTTTGGGCAATATTTGGGGATCGTCAATATGGCAAGTACAATCACCTAAAGCTCTTTTTCCACCTGCAGAGGCTATGTACGTATGTTATATGGATGACTCATGTATTAAAAATGTATTAAATACCCTATAGTATCATAAATTAATTGTTGTTTTCCTTAATATATTAAATACCCTATAATATTAGAAAATAAATGTTGCATGCCTTAAAGCACTACTTCTTGGGCAATAAAAACTCCATATTTAAAATTTGGTGATATTTCAAGATTTATTGTCATCTTTTATTTTATATGATATATCTTTTGTGTAATGATGTATTAAATATCCTATAATATTATAAAATAAATGTTGCTTTCCCTTAAAGCACCACCTTTTGGGCAATAAAAACTCCAAATTTAAAATTTGGTGATATTTCAAGATTTAATATTTCACCTAAGAGGCCATCTTGCCTTTCTGGTAAAGTTGTATTAAATACCCTATAATATTATAAAATAAATGTTGCTCGCCCTTAAAGCACCAATTTTTGGGCAATAAAAACTCCAAATTTAAAATTTGGTGATATTTCAAGATTTATTATCATCTTTATAATATTATCAAATAAATGTTGCTTGCCCTTAAAGCACCACTTTTTGGGCAATAAAAACTCCAAATTTAAGATTTGGTGATATTTCAAGATTTAGCTATCTTTTATTTTATATGATGTGCATTTCTGGTCAAGATGTTTTAAATACGCTATAATATTATAAAAGAAATGTTTGTTGCCCTTAAAACAACACTTCTTGGGCAATAGAAACTCCAAATTTAAAATTTGGTGATATTTCAAGATTATCTTTTATTTTATATGATGTGCCTTTATGGTAAAACTGTATTGAATAACCTATAATATTATAAAATAAATGTTGCTTGCCCTTAAAGCACCACTTCTTGGCCAATAAAAACTACAAATTTAAAATTGGGTGAAATTTCAAGATTTATTATTTCGCCTACCTGGCCATCTTTTATTTTATCTGATGTGCCTTTCTAGTAAAATGCATTAAATACCCTATAATATTATGAAATAAATATTCCTTTCCCTTAAAGCACCATTTTTTGGGCAATAAAAAGTCCAAATTTTAAATTTGGTGTTATTTCAAGATTTATTATCATCTCTATAATATTATAAAATAAATGTTGCTTGCCCTTAAGGCACAACTTTTTGGGCAATAAAAACTCCAAATTTAAAATTTGGTGATATTTCAAGAATTAGCTATCTTTTATTTTATATGATGTGCATTTCTAAGTAAAAATGTATTAAATACCCTATAATATTATAAAATAAACATTGCTTTCCCTTAAAGCACCAATTTTTCAGCAATAGAAACTCCAAATTTAAAATAGATATTTCAAGTTTTATTATTTCCCCTAAGGCACCATCTATTATTTTATATGATGTGCCTTTCTTGCAACACTGTATTAAATACCCTATAATATTATAAAATAAATGTTGCTTTCCCTTAAAGCACCGCATTTTGGGAATTAAAAACTCCAAACATAAAATTTGGTGATATTTCAAGATTTATTATCATCTTTTATTTTATATGATGTGCCTCTTTAGTAAAGATGTATTAACTATCCTATAATATTCTAAAATAAATGTTGGTTGCCCTTAAGCACCACTTCTTTGGCAATAAAAACTCCAAATTTAAAATTTGGTGATATTTCAAGATTTATTATTTCCCCTACTGAGCCATCTTTTATTTTATATGATGTGCCTTTTATTTATGATTTACATGTCCATCACCATCTGGATAGATGTATCTAGAGATAGATTATTATATTATAGTAGACAAATATATCATAGATAAACATCATGATGTGGAAGGATGGATTAGGCCCTACGTTGAGTGACCTGTAATAAAGGCACTTGACTTGACTTGTTATCCTCATTCTTAATTTATAAATTTCGGCGTCTCATCCCCTCTATGGTTAGTCACCTTGTATGTTCATAAGTAAGTTGGCATAAGGAATCATAAAACAAATATTCGCTGCCATGAAATGTATAAAATGAATATGATTAGTCACCTTGTATGCTCACAAGTAAGTTGGCATAAGGAATCAACTTGTAAGTTGGCATTAGGAATCAACTTGTAACTTGTAAGTTTATTATCCTACTTAACACCTACTAACTTCACATTCACGTGGGTCTTGCCCATTTCCAATTTCCAATCGTGATGATAACTGCGGTTACTGTAACTATGACCACCGGCCCTATCTGATCTATTTATGCTTTCACCGTTTCATGTCATTCCTACTTCAATTCCTTTTTGCAATTTTTTTTCCAAGCTCGTATCAATGGCGGTTTCGAAGCTCGTATTAGTGTTGAGCATTTGCTTTTTCGCCCTCTTTCTGCTATCTCTTGTCATAGGCATAGACGGTGATCCGCAGGCAACGACCAGGCGATCTCTCGGTAAGAAAATCTGAACAACATCAAGTTACACCAAATGTTTGATCTGCGTGCTTAGGGCCCAGGAATCCGAGGGAACAATATGTGTGCCTTTTCGTAACATTGTTTGATCTGTGTGCTTAGGGCGCAGGAATCTGAGGGACCTCCGCATTGTGTGCATTTTGGGATGGTGTATTTGGTGGCCATAATACTGATGATTGTGTATTTGGTGGCCGCTCTGATTACTGTGGCTTCATAATACTGATGATTGTGTATTTGGTGGCCGCTTCATAATACTTTGATGACTGTGAGATTATAAGATGCCGGGGCCGCTCTGATTACTGTGGCTTCATAATACTGATGATTGTGTGTTTATAATAAGTGTGGGTCTCACAATATGCCGGGGCCGCTCTGATTACTGTGGCTTCATAATACTGATGATTGTGTGTTTATAATAAGTGTGGGTCATTTTGATGGCTGGTTTATTTATTGTTTGAATGTTGATTCGATGATTATAATACCTGTGAGTTATTCTGAAAACTAGTTTATTTATGATTTGAATGTTTATTTGTGTGTTTTTGATATTTAGTTTAGTTTTTTATTTACATTCAACGGGTTTTAGGGGTAAGATTAAAAAATTATATAAAGTTTTATTAATGATTTCAAAAGTCTTATTTTTTATTTACAATTGTTGTATATTGAAAATTGTTATAAGTTTATAGTACTATATTTGGTATATTGTTATATGTTTATATTGATCAGAGTGTAAAATTTGAGGAAAAAATTATATTTTAAATTTGATTTTTAGATTTAGGCAAATATAATATGGATATTTTATAATTTGTTAATATAGATATTACATTATATTTTTATGGCTATACCTTTTAATTTGTTACAGTAAATATTATTATATATTTTTAAATGTAACATTAAGTGGCAACATCTAGTTCAAATATTTTATTTATATTTAATCAAGGTGTGCATTTCACTATTAAAGAATTACATATCTTACTTTATTTTATGTAGAAATTGAAATATTTTATTTGTGCTTCACACTGAAATAATTTATTTTATTACCATGTGTTTGTAAAGTACCATATGTGAGCTCCATGAAGGATCACATCTCCTTCATAATAGGTTGTAAGATCAATTTTATTTTAGATGTCAGATGCAAACTATATTGACTAGGGAAGAGTTACATTTTTTCAGCATATGAAAAAGTAGACCAAATAAAGTTTTTTTACTATCAATTACTTTTAGTCCTTTCTATATAAAGATGTAAAATTATGTTATTTAAAGGGGACACTCAAATGTTTATTTATGGCATACTTAAACTTATATTAAAATATTTTTTTTCTATTAACTTTTTTTAAGGCCCTTATTATTTTATTTCTTTCAACTTAAGGTTAAGTGATAACATATTAGTATGTATGTTTCATATTGAAATATTTTTTTGTTATTAACTTTATTTAAGGTGAGTATTATTTAATTTGTTTTAATGTAATGTTGAAAATGGCTAGAGGCTTGCTGGTCAGCTGCTGACCAGGGCTGTTACACCAATCAGATCATGGCAATCGTGGCAGCAACAACAAGTTCGACATCTCAATATCCACGAATACCAGGGTTCAAGTCTGATGACAAAAAATGGAGTTAATTCTCCCAAAGGTATTGTTGTCTCTTCAGTTGCAGAAGTGCGGCAGGCCATCAAAGACGCGTTTCCGGAAGAGAAAGAGGTTGTTGTGAAAAGTCAAGTACTTGCTGGTGGTCGAGGATTGGGAACATTTAAAAATGGGTTTGAAGGGGGTGTTCATATTGCAAAAATTGATGAAGTGGAGGACATTGCATGGAAGATGCTAGGACAAATTCTTGTTACGAGACACACTAGACCTGGAGGGAAACCGATGAACAAGGGAGCACAACTCACAGGCCATTCATAGATCCAAGAGTTTAATGTAGGCCCGACATGATCAGTTTTTATCATAATGATCATATGTAAATATTTATTTATACTTTCACTTGTTTTATCTCAGAACTAGTCTCTCTGCGAAGAGATCAACAACATATTAATGCTTTTTTTGAATAGTTTCTACTCCAGAATCACTTTTGTTTTTTGACAAGCCTGGCCTCACCATATGTATATGCTCAGCGTCTATAAAATGTAATTTTCTTATTAATAAAGGAAATTACTACTTTTTCCTCTCGAAAAAAAAGTGATAACATATTAATATGTATGTTTCAAATTGAAATATTTTTTTGTTATTAACCTTATTTAAGGTGAGTATTATTTTATTTGTTCTAATGTAATGTTGTTTGACAATATCTATCCCATAGTGGGCTATAGAGATCTTGTGGGCCCCATACAGTTATTTTATGTAAGATAGATATTCAAATATTTTATTTAAAGAAGATATTGAAATATTTTTAAACAGTAAAGAAATTATAAATTTATATTTTTTGTTTTCAATTACTATGGACATTGAAATATTTTAATTATCGCTAACACTTTTTTGTTATTAATATTTCTCTTTTAATATTACTTATCAATTCTATGTCATGGAATGAATTACAAGCTTCCATATTGACTCAAGGAGTAATTACCCATCTCCCTCACACTAAAAAGAGGAAGGAATTATAGAGGGAATTAGAGACTTTTCACTATAAATTACTTTATCTTTATATATAAATATGATGTAAAATTAAGGTTAGGGTGTTTGTGCCAGTGGCAAGGATTTTGGGCATTTTCCCACCACCCAATATGCATTACGGGTTTTTGGAATTCTTCCACCACCTAACATGCATTACTGCACAGGACATGGCATTACACCCCACGAATATTATTTACAAGAGCCACACTTACTATGAGCAAGTCTTGGAAATCGCACTTAGTAGTTTCAATTCAAGGTACTCCTTTACATGTTTGTTTTACGTTTTTGTTTGTCTCATCCACGGCGTGTAATATTGAGGATCCTTGGCCACTGAATGGACCTATTCTTATTGCACAACGAATGACCAGCATGTCACCTCGAATAATGAAAAGGAGATATTTCATGGTGTGAGATGAAATTAGAGAGGAGGTGATCTCCTACCAATCAATACCACTTTCTTGAAGGACGTATCATTCTTTATGGTGCAACATTTCTCCGACAACAACCGCAACGAGAAGGTATTTTCTCCCATCGTCTATTTAGGTTGGTTTCTCACTTCTTCTTTCACTCAAGTATTTTTTGGCTTGGCATAGAGTTTTTGTGTTAATCCATTTTTCTTTGGTTCTCCTCAAAATGTTTTATCTCTGGTAGATTTTTCTTCTTATGTTCCCTTTTACAAATTGAAATATTATAAATGTGTATGCATATTCATTCATTTTCTCAAATTTCCACTCTTAACCCTACATATCATTCACAACCATTCCTTGTTTTCCCATTATTTTTCCACCAGTATCCTCCCATTTCCCTCATGTTTGGTATCTAACTTACCTTGACTTTGGAACTTCCATCATCATTATTACCCATTTCTATTGGTCATCAAGTGCCTCCACCACCTTCTCCATCTCATCCACCCATAAAATTTGCATTAGTAGACCATCTCAAGGGCCTTCATCCATTTTCTAGCCCCTTTCTACCCCTAGGTTGGTCCCAACAACTATTTTGACTAACATTGTTCCATCTCAAGTGGTTTCTCCATATTTCCCCCATGTAATCCCTCTATCACCAACCCACAATGGTAGTTCAATGGATGCAACAATAAATATCTCTTCCAATCAAGTTGCGTAGTGGAAGACTCCACCTAGTTAATATCCATCACTCACTGAAACATTCAAGATGAGATCATTCCCTTATGATTTCCTTTATTTATGATGAGTCTTAGTCTCAGCATTTTTTGTTTAAATTATATGCTATAACTCTTGTAACTATTAAATCCTGTTATAGTAGAGAGGTTAGGGGCATCTAAGAGGAAAACAATCTTGTGATTTACTAGATCATCTTCATTGCAAGAACAAAATATGAAGATGCATGCCCCAAAAGAAAGAATGTTGAGCTCCTTTCTTCTAGTAGGAGGATAAAGGATGCAAATGATGGCGGTGAAGGTGGAAGTGGTCAGGAGACCCATTTGTATATACACCATTATATGCCAAATAGTCATGTTTGGGTATAATATGTTGTTAGTATATTAGAATAATTTTCTATATAGGCCACCACATGCCATACTTCCATGTTTAAGAGCGAGCTTTGTTTTGTATACTGAGCATGTTGTGCCATTTTTTTTAAATGTGTGCATTTGAGAGAATTTCGAATGTCTTTGTGTATTTATTCATGTATGTATGAACTGAAGTGTTATTTTATTTGATGTTGAAGTGTTATATTTTTAGGTTGAATTTTCATGTACGTCATGATAATGCAATATCATCTATTATGAAGTGAGAAATTTAACATGTTGTATTGTTGAAGGAGTTTGTATTGGGTTTTTAAAGACATGTCACTTATGCATATTCCTAGTGAGAGAGTAGTTGATGATCCCAAACAAATTGTGACAAATTTGATCCCTTAGGGCACACTACTCCAAGCTCATAAAAAATCTGATAGTCACTTTATTGCAATCGTTTATGTGACATAGATATGTTTTTTTATCCTCAATTTCTATCTTAAATCACTTAAAATTTTCAACCACATGTTATACAAAATCAACATGAATGAAAAATATTGAAAACTACTTAATCATGAAAAGAATGCATGAAGAAAAATTTAATTGGAAATCACACAATTTTGGATAGCAAGATACTTTATACATGTGTAGATAAATGAAATAGATGTGAACAAATTTATCACAAAATTGGTACAATATCTCACTCTCCAAATTATAGCAAGGTAAAATCAGGAAAACCCTAGCCACCATAGAAGATCCACAAAAAGCTAGCATCAACAACAAAAATTCATCCCTTGGATTAAACAAACTTTTGACACATATTATCTTCCTACTAGCATTATTTTCTTCCTTACGGTTTACGAAACCTAGTCATGTTGGATCACACAAGTGAGTCGAAAGGTGGTTGTAGCCCTAGTATCCATATATAGTTGTCCATCATAGGTTTTGATTTTTCTTATAGGGTTATAACTCCTCTTTTCTTTTCTTAAAATAATTATTTGTTACCTAGTAGGGTCAATCTTGTTTATTTCTTTCTTTTAAATAAAGCATGCATCTCATAAGATTTATGTCTCTCTTCTCAAACATCCGTATATTCGTAATGATATGAATTACTATTCAACCACCATTTACAATGTCATTCTTCCCTTGTTGGGTTTATGAGGGTTTGGCACACAACCCCCTTTTGTTTCCAACTACAAAACCTAACACAAAATTTTATTTAGTTCATAACAACTTGTCATCTTCCTTAAAACCATATTCCGAGACATTTTTTTAAAGAAAATCCTTACATTTTCATCTAGGGGTACATGGGACTATACCCAGGTTATCGACTGAGGTCGACTCGGCTTGGGAACTAACCCTGGACCTGATAAATTCATAATAATTGTAGACTCTATATTTTAAATGATAAGCACGACCATTTCCAATAAGAAGATATTCATATTTAAATTTTCTAATATTAACAATTAGAAAACTTACCAACCTAATTCCATAAATATGTTGAAACACTGTCAGAGGAAATGAATTTGCAATACTTATATAATTCTTCACTCTCACACTCGCTTTGTAGTAATCATAAAATCTGTGTGTACACATATCTTCTCCTAGCTAGGAAGATGAGTCTTATATTGTATCTTCCCCTAGCTTGTTCCACACTGAGTGTACTTCTTGATGAGATAGAGAAATCTTAGAAATAACCTTGGCCTCCTCAATACATATATGGTGGTTAGTCTTCTCCATGTGCTCTGCCAGGGGTGAAGACCAGATCATCCCATGTTTGATGTCAGCTGTATGCTCATGACTCCTCTAATTAATAGAGCACAAAGTTTCACCAACATAGGGGGCTCCACAAGAACAATGAATAACATAAACACCTTTCATGTCCTTGCGATCAACAAGGTATTTTACAGATCTTAGGGAGCTACGAATGGTGTTGAGGGGTCTAAAGGTTGAGGGAATATTATGCTTCTGTTGTGGCCACCAACAACCCCCCTCTTTGTTTGATATTAGCAATAACACCAAGCAAATGGGGACCCTTAATAAAAATTCAAACAAACAGTTTTAGGAACATTTTTATTTTTTTTCCTTAAAATTTTATCGCGACAAAGCAATGAAACACTTCTTTTATGAGCATAACAAACCACGAAGAAACGATGTGAAATTCATCGCATCACATTCACCATAAGCGCTCTTAAATGAAAAACTTAAGAAATCTCCGACGGTTGATGTGTGACGTCGCATATCGCAACATCGCGTAAAGTAGCACACAATGACTAATTTCTGCGATCTGCGATCTGCAATTCGCAGATCTGCAATCTGCGATCTGCGATACTGGATGGTGCGATACTGTAACGCAAATCTGCGATCTGCAATCTGCGATAAGCGTGAGTTTTCCTCGGCACAGTATTCAAGGAAAGCTGCCCATTAATCAAAATTAAGCACGCGCCTTAAACAAGAAATTAATGATTGTACGAATGACTGCTTTTTTGTTTTTCGAAGGGTCAGTTCGCTGAGAATGTCATAATTATGCACACATAAGATTTGAAGCTTTCATGTCAATCTTTATTACCATTACTCTTTTCCTTTGCGCAAACTATAAAACAGGAAATAACATGAAGCAATATGAAGGAAACATCTAAGGAAAAAGGGGAAAGTGCTAATGCTCGGAGAACACAGAAGAAATCTCTTTAGAAATGGGTGCCGCATACGATAGGACTACAGATTCCAGAGTATCACTCAACAGATGTTGATGCCGATAGGTCATCTAAAGCTCAGAATCAAAGGCGCACAAAAGCAGCATGATTACAAAAAGACCTGAAACTTACACACCAGAAAAGCCCGGCACGAAGAACGGAGGCAGTTTTCAATCCAGAGAATTGCTCAGAAAGTAAAGTCTTCTGACTCATCAATTCGTTCGCAAAGACAGAAACCGAAATAGAAAAAGCAGAACCAGTTTGAGGGAAATTTGAGTTATTACCAAGTATACACCCAGTCAGCGGGAGATTCTCTAAAATATCTTATAGTTTACCAGAAAGTGGTGCCAGCTCTTGTTACTTCTATTTTTATAGCACACACGAATGGGCAAGGAAACTAGCCAACTCTTCCCAGACGAATGTTGCATGCTTACAGCACTAAGGAGCAAATACAGAAATCGTTCAGAGTCAGATTTAATTTTTAGAAATAGTTTGCTTTATCATAAGGACGGTCATTTGAAAACTAGATCCTAAATTTATGTAATCAAGTTAATTAACTTGCAGTATTTAAACCCTTCTCAGGCATTTAGAGAAGGGTCCGGAGATTTGTCAAAAACTTGTCCTCAGAACATGCACTTTTGCGCCCTCGGAGGTGGTTTTGATGAATGGATGGATCAAG